>CAJNDV010032693.1:9288-19522 GCA_905221635.1 Symbiodinium sp. CCMP2456
TTAGGGTTTAGGGTTTACCTGGAACGCCCCAGTTGCTCTTAATGAAGCTACACTTTCCAAAGTTGCTGAATGATCCATCACAGTGGCGCTGTTGCAGCTTTTTTCCATCACTCTTCAAAGTGGTACAGAAATGGTAAAGTTCATCATTCTACACTTTAGCTTGCAACCTTAGCTACTATATGAAGCAAATTACCCAGGAATTACCTCGGCCAGGTCGCGAACCAGCGTCGATCAAGCAGGGGGGCTGTTCTTTGGTGAGACTTCATAGAGGGTTTGGAGGGATCGATTCTCGCTTGGAACGGGATAGCCGAGGCTTACTCCAGAGGGTCCAGATGTAGCGAAGTTTTAGATAAGATTTGGGTTTGTCGGCAAGATTTAAATGTACGTAGATTTGCAAGTGCCCTGCGCAAGCACTCTTTTGCCACGATGGCAATGGCTCTGCACGGTGACCGGAGCTTTACCTTAGAGGACCGCTCCAGCATGGCTGCATCATCGAGCACATACATACACATACATATACATATACATACACCTATACCGGCCCCTATACCTATACCTATACGTATACGTATACATATACATACACGTGTACATACATACATACATACATACATACATACATACATACATACATACGTAAATACGTAAATACATACATACATACATACATACATACATGCATACAAACATATACATGCATACATACATATACCTGCATACATACATTATCTGTATATATATATATACATATATATATATATATATATATATTTATGTACTTATTTTTTCATACATACATACATACACACATACATACATACATACATACATACATACATACATACATACATATGAGTACAGACATGCATGCATGCATGCATGAATACGGTGAGAATAATGACATGCAACTAAGTGCCTCAGTTGCATTTATATATCCTTTCTTATTTCAGCTCATAAATGTGAACACATCCACATACACGTGCAGACATTAACATACATGCAGGTTTTTCATTTACCCAGTCGTGCATTCATTCGTGTAGTTCAACATTCTACATATGTGTTTGTCGGCTTGCTGGTTTAAGTGATTCTTTGTTTGCTTGTGTGTTAGCAGGTGCTATCACGGTTTAGGTGTAAAGTGTGTCTAAAGATTTGCGTGGCACAACCTTTCCGGTCGATAAATACTCCAAGTTTATGCTCGCGCGGATGCACGTGTGCAGGATGTGGTGGCGTGATGATTGTGCTGTCCTCTGTGCGGCTCTGGTGCCGCCTTGCTCGCTTAACCAGGGTGTGTGCATCGGCTGAGGGCAGTTAGATTGATCCATGCAAGATCGTTGTGCGAGAATGCAGAAGCAAACTTGTGTTGGTCTTGGTAGCATTTTGGTCTTCAGGAGTCCAGTGTGCGGTAGTGGCAATGGCCCCCAAACTGCACGAACTTTTTGAGAAGGCAAAAGTGATCAGGAAGCGCCTCAAGCTGAAGGGCCGCCTCGTAGATTTCCCTCCTGGGAAGCATGACGAAGGGGATGAGGAGTCTCCGGAGAATCCGATATCTACGAAGTCCATGGCTATGAATGTTCCAGCTCTCAAAGTGATGTTTGAGTTCTACCGGGTCACAAGTGGCAAGCAGGTCCCTGTTCAAAAGTTTGAGGCCGAGGCCATTTGCCCGTTAAACTCAGAAGCTAGTTTTTGTCCTCGTGTGTATTCTTATAATGTTTCGGAATCGACAGCTCCAGCCGTCTTGCAAAGCAAGGTGAAAAAACTTTACGAACAAGTGGGCATCGAGCCGAAGATTGGTAGCCGACAGTTCTACTTGGATGCTTGGGACCTGCGACGACTTTACTCGTTCAGCCTCCGAAGGCAGAAAGACGCACAGAAGCGCGGCCAGCGGCCGCGGGTTTCTTCATATCAATTCATATAGTCATTGTGGTTTTGTTGTTCGCGGATGTCTTGAGTTTTCTCAGAGGCTTGCGTGGCTAAGGCAATCGGTGTACGGAGTCTGTTTGAAGTCATACAGACCGTTCGGGACGAGCAGGACCAGGATGGCACCTCAAACGAGGAAGAGGGTGAGGAAGAGGAAGAGTTTGAAGAGGACGATGCCCTGTCCGATTATGAGTCTGCAGAGGCGGACACGGAGAAGCCGGATGCTTCTGAGAGCCCCAGCTCAGCCGAGCCCAAGATTTCCAAGGGCAAGGGCGGAGGAGCCAGCGTGGCGGACGACGGTGGGGGTGTTGGCGACGTGCCTTTGGATTCCCAGGAGGATGCACAGGTGCCCAGATACCGCCGCAGATCGAAAAGCTCGCTGGTCAGCTTGCCGAGCACAGCGGTGCTTGGCCAGACCCCTGCCAATGTGGAGACGCCCGCCTCCTACAAGGATGCGGTTTCGGCCGAGAAAGAGGCGGAGCTTAGCCGATTGTTGATGATGATCGACTTGCAGGAGAAGGCCGTGGACCATGATCCGGATCCTCACAAAACCATGTTGGTCATGATGGGTACCCCAGAACGACCTTCAAAAGCTGAAGGCCCGATTTTTGAATCTATCCTGGCCCCGAACCCGCAACCCTGCAAGCCAGCCCAAGCTTCACATTAAATTCTAGCAGGCAACACTGTGGCAACACCCGATTGCAAGAAGCAGCTGGACTTCGGGCCGGCTTGGGCGCACCCCCCCGACCAGGCATTCGAGCTAGTAATCAACGTAGGCATAAGAATAAACCTATAGTTATGTTATAATATCTTTACTGGCCCTAACATAACAAGATGAACCAACTAGCTATCCACAGATCTATATATATATATATATAATTTTTGTTTCTGTGTGCATATGTGCTTTCTTGGCATACACATGGCCCATGTACACCTGTATTTTCAGCGAGTTGCGGGATTAATTTGTAACGGGGTATTCCGGGCTTGTTTAGCTATTGATTGGTCGTGTGTTGTTTCGATCTTACCTAGCCAGCTAGATAGAGTTAATTAGCTAGTTAGTCAGTTAGTTATAGTTAGTTAGACATTATAATTCTAGTGAGATAGTTATATTTAGTTATAGTTCTATAGTTAGTTGGTTGGTTATTGGTTGGTTGGTTAGTTGGTTAAAGGTTGCTAGTAAGTTATATAACCGTTATTAGTGAGTGAGTTTGTTAACATGCATATACATGTGTATATGTTTATGTTATATTAGCTAATCAGTTATAGTTAGCTAGTTAGTTAGTGGTTTAGTTAGCTAGTGGCCTAGCTAGAGTTAGCTAGCAAGCTACATTAGCTAGCCAGAGTCAGCTAGCTATGGTCAGTTCGTTATGTAGCTAGCTAGCTATATATAGTTATCAAATTAACTATTAGTAGATTTAGTTATGTATCCATGATGTCACTACAACTCAACATGTGCACACGTGTCTATGCTACGAAAGCAAGCAGACGAGCATTCGTGTGCACATAAACGAAGTGTGTTTACAGATTGTGTGACAGAGACAGTCCGTGTGTCTATATGATCTTCACATGCTGTGCATAAATGTACACAGGTATATGTGTTTTTGCATGCACACATTTACTCGTCTTGTGTATCTGGGTCGGGTGTGTGGTTGTCAAAAGACATGATCATTGTGACAGTGCCAGCAGTATTCATTTTGATGTTGCAGGAAGAGACGCAGGTGCACCAGCGTGGTGACGGTACGAACGAGGCTCCTGCAGCGGATGGCGACGGTGCGAAGGGGGCTCTTTCAGCGGATGGTGATGGTGTGAACGGGGCTCCTGCACTGATCGAAGTGGACTCGAGCCCCGAGAAGATCAAAGCGGAACGGGTTGAGATCGTGGCAAGTGAATTTCGGTAGACTTAATTGTGGTGTTAGTTCGTCTGCTATGTTTGGTTTTGTGGGGGTTCGGTGCAGGAGCCATCGTCGCCGAAGTCACCAAAGGAGGCTGTGGCAGAGCCCGTGTCCCTCGATGCCCAGCTTCAGCTTCGACAGAACCTCCGTGCAGCGATCCGCCGATGTCGCAAGTCTAGGAGCAAGCGTGATGTGGCCAAGGCCGTCAACAAGAAGAGGAACAAGCGCAAGACGAGATCCAAGGATGACTTGGACGAAGATGTGTCATCCGGCCGGACGACCAAGGGCAAGCGCAAACTCGGCACTTGCGACGCAGATCCCGAGCCTGTGCCAAAGGCAAAGGCGAAGGCGAAAGCAAAGGCGAAAGCAAAGGCGAAAGCAAAGGCGAAGAATGCAAAGGGGGTGAAGCCGGTGCCGAAGGCAAAGGCGAAAGCCAAGGCCAAGGCCAAGGCGACAGCGAAGAAGAAAGGGAAGAAGGATGATCATGAGACGCCTCCGCTGAGGTTGAAGCCGGATCTAAAACGCAGTGGCTACAGCTCTTGCGGCAAATTGCTGCTGGGCTGCTCGAGCTGCCGATGGTCGTGCATAGGGTGCGGGACATGTCTTCGCACAAACTTCCACGGAACTCGGTGGAACAAGGTGGCATGCCAGGAGTGAATGTGAAAGGACCATATCGGAATAGTCTGGCTGTTCATCTTGTATGTTCCGGTGGCATGCTAGGGGATCATGCATATATACATCCGATCTTTCAGCTGGCGTGCCGCACTTTCGGCCTACACAGCCTTTCTAGTGGCTGCTTCTTGAGTTCCGTAGCTGCAAAACCAGCTACCCGGTGTTTTGGCATCATTTCTGTGATGCTCTTGGGTGAAGCCTTCACGGGGCACGGGTAGGGATGTGTGCTGTCGTGGTACATGACGATATGTACATATATATATATATATATATATTCTATACCGGTGTTCTAGTAGACGGGGCCTCGCTAGAAAATTCTGTGTTGCAGCATCGTCCATTAGAACCTGTGCTGTAGATCCGGAGGCTTTCTAGTTACCAGCTGGGGATCGGCTGAGTGCTTCGCAGTTCGCAACAGCAGCGGCAAAAATGAGCTTGCCACGATGCGAGTGCCTGTGATATCGATGAAACTAGATGTGCACTGCTGGCTTCTGCCTACACAAATCCCCCAATCTTTCGGTTAGCATCTACTAGCCTATTCCAAACTAAAACCTTATATGGCCTCGTCTGTACCCTGCATAAACCTCATTAATGCAATATATAAATTATTCGGAGCCCAGAAACCCCAAATATAATTCACAACCCTTTAAGCTGCCCTTGCCAGGCTCCCAGTGGGTCTGCTGGATGAGTGCTTCCTGGAAGGCGCGGCACAGAGTCGTCCCACCGAAGGCCAACGAAGGTTCGCCCGCAGCCCCTGCAAGGGTTCGTGCAAACTATAGACTGGTGCAGTCGTGCTTAAACATGACCGTACATGCGCAACTGCATTCGTGCTCGAACTAGTTCTGCTGTGCTTTACTGGTCTTGTCTGGGCCATGACACCGTGTGAGCTGGATAGCCTCCTCCGTCGGCTCTTCGCTGTGAATGGGCCAGGGGTGCCTAGGTGAGATTTGGGCACAACACCAGCAGCACAGTCACAATCCAGGCTCCCTAGAATTTTGCATGGCCTGGGCCTAGTTAAGGTGCTACTGTGTGCCGTTGTACTCCTCGCCTTCAACACTGCGATTGATGTGGAGCAGGCAGGACAAAATGAACATGTTAAACTATCGCCACAACCACTTTCTTCGCCAGGTCTACGACGCCTTGGAAGTCTTCGCTGGAGTGGCTTCACTCTCCAAATGTTTGGGGATGGCTGGCTACCGTGTAGCTGCCCTGGAACTGAAATTTTGGGATGAGTTTCCAACTACAGGGCTGGGGTGCCCCAAAGCTGTGCGGAATCCAATGGACATATGCACTCCTGCAGGGATGGCGCTTCTGGGCTTCAGTGTACTCTGTTTTCTAGTCGGTGCATCATCCTCAAGTATCCGGTGCTGGTCCATACGAAACCGTGCAGTTGTGTGGGAAGACCGAAACATATCCCCAAATATAGCCGATGGGATAACAAAGAGTATATAGTACGGTTCGGGCCAGGTAGTGTGATGCATGATTTAGTCCGTTTGAGCTATATAAAGCTGTTCCCTAAACAGGCCTTTGCAATCAAAGTTTTTTTTCTGGGACCCGAACTAACCCTGCAATCAGATGGGACCCTCTGCAACACAAGCGACAGCAAACACCCTGAACCAACCGAGGCTGTTACTTCTGAGCATCTTGAAGGCCAAAGATGGGGAGTTTGTCATATCTCTGGGGATGGAATGTTCGAGCTGGGTTACCATTTCCAGGCATTCCACCAAACGATCATATTTCCTTCCACTCGGTGACCGAAGCTGCAAACGTGTGGAGGATTCAAACATTCTTTGCAGCAGGACCGAAGGCCCCTAACATTGCACAGGCTTTACAGGCTCCACCTATAACTTCTTGAGTAAATATAGGGCCAGGAAAGGGTGTCTCTGCAAAGGTTTGCTCAGGGTTACGGGAAATTGCCGGGGTTTTGGTGATGATCGGGTTTTCTACCTGAGTTCGACGAGGTTCAGGTGTTGAAACCGCGGCTCTCCCCCCCCCCCCCGAAGTAGACATGCTGGCTTGTGCGAAGGATGTGTCTGGCTATATACCTGGTGCTCGCCAAAGCTGGCACCTGGGTGCTGGAGCAGCCAGCATCCTCGATGATTTGGAGGCACCCTCGCATGCAGGAGCTCCTGAAGGTAACCAGAGTGCCTCGACAAAGACACCTGAAGATCTGAAATACTCGGCTTTGGGGGAGTTATATGAATTAAGAATGGAGCCCCGCCCGAGTATTGTTGTTGGAGTCTGTAAACACCTTCTAGCATCCCTGGCTTCGTGTGTAAAGCATATAAGGAACCGAAAATCACATCCTCGAGCCCTGATAGCTTAAATTAAGGCCTACATACCCTCTTTTGACCCCCTCTATACTTTGCCCATGTACAAACCCTATAGAAACCCTTTGCTGTTCGGGCTATACGTAGTAGATATCGAAAGTTTATCAACCCGGTAATGATTGATTGAATTCCGTGATTTACGGTCATGATAGAGCCCTGCAAAGCCGTCGAAAGTTTGTTGACAGCTATTCACCCTCCAGAACCAGGCAATGAAACTCCTCGGTGCAGCACTCCGGCAAACCCCTGTCGAAACTTCCCAACATCCCCAAGCCCGAAAGCTAGAGACTTCAGACTGATGCACCCCGGCCACAATACTTACTCTCTGGTTTCGGCCGGTCCTAAACCCCTAAAGAAACAAGCCAATAAATAAATCAATAAATAACTGTATATATATATATATATACACATGTGTAACCCTATAAACCCAAAATCGCGAACAACCGGTGCCTGATACCCCTGCAAAGCGCCGATCGAGCACTGAATCATTTTTCGGTTGTCTTGCAGAGCCCGAGTAAACTTTTAAGTCTTGATCGTATTTATCCTATACACTCTTAACCCAATTAAGGCCTTGTAGCCCGCCCTCATTCCAGACCCTGAGCAACGTTATCTTATCAGCGGCTCTTCCGTCTTAAGTTGCGATCTAGGATACCTAATATGTGTATAGGTCTGCTGGTGAAGCTTGTGCAAGGCATTCCGAGCTGGATTCTGGATGTGCCGCTTTGGTGCCAAGTCGCCGAAGAGGACTCGTTTGTGGTCAAACAGCAGAGGGATAGCCGCATTCCTCGACCCCAGGCCCCTCTCCAAAAAGGAAAAAGCAAGGCTCGTGAAGACTTCGTTGGTTGAAAGGCATTTGGACCCCAAAACAGGGGTGAGGCGATTCACCGGGAAACGGAAGCTGCTGAAAGACTCCGGGTGCCTCCGTCGTATTTAGAGCGACACATTTGTGAATTCCTTGTATTATATAGGCTGCATTGGATTAAAGCTTTCTGAGAACCTTAAGGCAATACCCGTTTCCTTTCGGGCTACGATTTGTGCGGGCATTTCCCCGACTTCTTGCTGAGCGAGCTCCACACTCCCAGGACACTTCTCTGCACGCCAATAGCACTCCAAAGCCCCTGCAACGCCCTGAACTCAAAACCTAGCCCCAGCTCCTGCCAGGCCCGCAAAATGGATCAGACCTTCGACCCCAAGGTGTATTTCACCGACAAGAGGCTGTACGCAGACTTGTGGGCTGACGCCCGGATGGCAGAAGTGATAGCATACCTCCGAGGAGCCAAGAATCTGGCGCTACCGGAGGATTGGAAGTGTGTGTTCCCCACAAGTTTGCCCCCTCCTTAGCTCCATGGACAAGGTCTCGTTGGCCTAGATCTACATAAATTAGAAGAACAGTACTGTAACTGCCAGGCAAACTTGCTCATGCTGCTGTTGTCAGAACAACAGCTGCTGCTTTGGAAGTGATCCTTTCTAGAGATGCCAGAAATGGGTTTAACAGGCCACCGGGCTTATGTAAACTATGGGGGCTTAGTACGTGTATTTTAGAGTTGTGTCTTTGTGGGCTGGTTTTGGAGGAAACCCAGAAAGGATACACAGTGACGATTAAAACGTACAGTGGCGTACGTATGGCGAAAAGTGGCGTACAAAAGCGTACCGTCCGTAGCCATATTCCCGTCACTTTGGATTGCTCAATTTACACCATGATGCCCCAGAACTCACCCTGGAAGTAGTGTCACTTGATGTATGTAGGGTGGATCTTTTGAGGCTCGGAGTGATTCTTGTTGGGGGTGAAGCCTCCTATGGCTTCCTCCGAAGCTCCAGTCGAGCTTCCGTCACGGCAGTGGTCTTGCAACAGCCTCCTGCAAGGGCAAGCATACATGGCTAGCCAGAAGTTTCAGCTGGACGATGCTCTTAGTCTTGACGAGAAGTTGCAGGCTTCCTGGTTGATGAAGATTACTCTCGGGACTCTTGGGTGTTGTCTAACCAAACTACCTGGCTTGCCTATTCTAAACTCTAGAAATACTTTAAACCCTACAAGCCCAAACTACATGGTTTGTGCAGGCTGCACGGATGCGGTTGGAGATGCTTCGTGTGGCGCGACCGGAACCACCGCCGACTCCGCCCAAGAAGAACAAGAAGTCGCCCAAGAAAAAAAGCCCTCCCGAGAACAACACTCTGCCTGAGACAGCAGAACCGACGAAGCCAGACAACGAGGCAAGCAAGCCAGCAGAGCGCAGTCCAGACAAGAAGACAAGCAAGCCAGCAGAGGACAGTCCGAACAAGAAGACGGGCGCACCAGCAGAGGACAGTCCAAGCAAGAAGACGGTTACTCCAGCAAAGAGTCCCCAGACGATTGCAAGCACAGCCAAGACGACTCCCAGTCCATCCGACAAGAGTGGTGCATCCAACTCGACCAGCCCAGCCCCAACCGCAACAGCTTCTGAGAAGTCTGATGGATCCGCAAGGAAACCGATTAAGCAGGAGCAAGACAGCCCCAGCAGAGCCTCACCAAGCGCAACTGTGGATCCCTATGACTTCGAGGACCCACTATCATTCCTGAAAAATATCCTCGTAGATGATTTCGAAGCCCACTCTGCATCAGCACGCCGGTGATATCGAAGCCCACTCTGCATCAGCAATACCTTGGCTCAGTTTGCCGCAGGAAGCTACAAGCGATCCGGGTGCGACCGACGACAAGTTGAAGCAGTCTCTCCAGGCTGGGCTTAGGGTTTATATAGGGTTGGGGGCTATATGCCTAGACGCACATCGTTCCTGCACACGCAGCGGTCGTGTGTCCTACATCTGCAAAGCCTTTGCTGCACATGTGAGTCAAGCAGCCCGTCGTGTTCCTACTTATGCAAAGCATGCGCAATCTGCTTGAACATCAATCAATTAGATTCCCAATCTGTCTCCGAAAGCTAAAGCCCATCACTTTAATGCTTTCTCCATGGAGTCGTGTAATCGGCCGCAACGAAGGCTGCCAGCAAGAAGGAGAAAGCCTCCGAGAAGGATTTGGAGTTTGGCAATGGCAAGGCTGTCGGGCTCATGTGGGATTGGTCTGTTCCACCTGTGTCTCTCTAGTCTTAAGTGTTGTTGCATGTCATGTCACGGGACAAGTAGTGTCGGGCTTTTGCTGTTGTTGTTATTGTTGTTGCTACCGCTGTTGCTGCTGGTGTTCTTGTTGTGCCTCTTTTCTCTCTCTCGCTCTCTCTCTGTCTCTCTCTCTCTCTCTCTCTCTCTCTCTCTTTCCCTCTGTCTCTCTCTCTCTCTCGCTCTCTCTCCCTCTCTCTCTCTCTTCCTCCCTCTGTCCATCTCCTGCTCATGTATGGTCTGCTGTGCCGGATTGATTGTTCGGGGCCTTAGTGCACAATGTATACACTTGTGTATCTGCATGTATGTGTGTATGTTTGTATGTATGTATGTGTATGTATG
>CAJNDV010032694.1:0-13008 GCA_905221635.1 Symbiodinium sp. CCMP2456
TTATGGGATCTTTCTGAGGGTTGCTATGAGGTTTTTTCGGGCTTCAGCCTCATGGTTTGATTATTAAGGTTTAGGGTTTAGGGTTTAGGGTTTAGGGTTTAGGGTTTAGGGTTTGGGGTTTAGGGTTTAGGGTTCGCTCAAGGCTCTCATGTTTAGGGTTTTGGGGCGTTCAATGCTTGAGCATCGAAGGGTTGTTAAGTGCTGGGCGGCTTTGTGCTGGTGACAGTAGGGCCTGCAAACCCTAAACCCTAAACCCTAAACCCTAAACCCTAAACCCAAATGGCTACAGCTGTTGGCCCAAACCAGGTTTCTATCTAGTTTCCCTTCCTTTCCTCCTCCCGCTCTGACCGGGGTGAGATTGCGAGCCAGACTTTGTCCTCTGTTCCTTCTACCCGGTGACGGCCATCCTCCGGTACCCGATTCTGCGGGAGTACGCGGCTGGCTGGGTACGGTCGCCTTCCACGAGTACACGTGTCTCGCCGGCGAGTACCCTCCTGGTCTGTGGGATTACGTGGTGGTTCTGCAAAAGGGGTGAAGTGTGGCTGGGCGGTGAACTTCCTTGTCGGTGGGTGACTTCTTGGTGCCTCTGTTTCCATCGTTGTTTGCTTCTTCTTCTTCTCCTTCGGCTTCCTCGTCCTGCACTACGTTCTCGTGGGTGACTGTTGGGACTTCAACATGGCTGACAACGACCCCACTCAGCTCGAGACGGCAGAGATGGCAGTTGATGTGGGATCTCCCACGGAAATTGCTGAGGATGATGACGGCATCGACAAGATGATTGGTTCCGACCCGTTCCTGGAGGGTGACAACAAGCACAAAGTCGAGGTCAAGCAAGAGAAGCGCAAAAGGGACGAGCATAACAGTGGACACGGACGTCTCCGCCCGGTCCCGGACGAAGAGGATGAAGACCTCGATAGCCCGACAAAGAGGGCAAGCAGAGGAGAAGACCAGCCGCTCACAGCCAAGGAACTTCGCATGCTTCTCTCTGGGCATGTTAACGAGATGCGTCACGCATGGGGAACTTTCCAAGGGCGTCTTGACCGTGTTGAAGCAGCGCAAAGCAACACCAATGGCATCATCAGTGATCTACAGGCCCGAACCACGGTTGCGGAGAAAGACATTATTCAGCAGAGACAGGCAGCCCAGGAGACGACAACCTCGCTCGACAATCTCGCGACCGAGGTGAAGAACATGAAAGTCAGGATCGACGAGCTACAGTCAGCGGGCCAAAGCACAGCCGCCCCATCGGGAATTGCTGCACCAGGAGGCAACCCAGACCCGTGGGCTGAGTTCCTCAGAAGGAAAGAGGGCAACAAACGCAACAATGCAGCGGCAGGGGTGAACTCTGGGGCCGCTCCTCTTCCTGAACCTGACCGTGGGGACTTTGTCTCAGAGGAGGACCGCCGCACTCTTGTGATCGGAGGATGGTTGCAAGACACCAAACGCAACGTCATTGAGGAGGAGGCTTCCATTATCTTACAGATGCCGGAGATCAAGCTGCTCATCGACGTCGAACGTCTTGCCGTCTATGGGCCTCGACGATCAGTTGGGATGCTTAAGTTTACACTTCGGGAGGGTGAACGAGAGGGTGATCTTCGCAACCGCATGTGGCAGTTTATCAAGTGCCTCTCCCAGATCAAGCATGTACTACCATCCACGAGATCCAACGGTGAAGAGAAGACGATGTGGGCGAGCTTCGTTAAAAGCCGCAATGCTAGGCTACGCAGTGCCCACGTCAGCCTTATTCGGAGGATTGCAATCGCTCTGGCCAAGGACGCCCAGCAGGGACAGGCGGGAGGAGTTTCGGGGGTGATCAACGATCAGATCTCGATGTTTGATTGCCATTGGAATATGGGAACAATATGGTGTGGGTCCTTGAAGCTGGGCAGTGCATCCCACCGCGCTCCGCGCGAAGAAGAGACTATCATGATGACAGGGGGGTGGGTCAGCATTACAGCAGTTGCTCGCACGGCCGGCTGCTCTACCGAGGAGGCAAAGAGGGCCTTCGAGGTCGAGCTGTGACGGACGAAAAGAAATAGTTTCACCGACTGCATGGACTCGCCTGATGCATCACTTCCGAAGGAAGGGCAAGATGTATCGCTTCCGTCGTGTGAAAGACGCAGATGGGGGCGGGTGGGTCAATGGAATTTGGCAGGACAAAATCCTGAAATACTTGACGTAGCGGCAAAAGACCTTGATATCATCATGGCGCAAGAACTGCCGAGGGGGGCCTCAGGATGGGGTGAGATGGATTCGGAAGAGTTCCATTGGGTTTCTCATCGTGACGATCGCCAGTGGAGAGGCACGGGCATAGGCGTTGCCATCGACAAGTTTGACTCCGTCGTGCACAAAGTCCGCACCGAACGCGGTATCTGGGTGGTCGCTCGCCTTCATGGACTTGGCAGGGTGATTTTGGGGTCGCTCCACTGCCATACTGGGGTGACCAACAACGTCTTCCAGTCGGCTGTACATGAATTCCTTCATCACTGCCCTCGCAAGTATCGGCATCTTCCGCTTATCTGTGGGGTCGACGTCAATGAGGTTCCGCACTGGCAAGACCAAGAAGAGGGTGATCTTGCACTTGGCTCCGGAAGTGAAAACTTCAACGTGGTTGCGCATGATTTCCTTCAACAGGGGGTCAAGCCTATCCCTCCAGAACCACTCTTTAGAAATACACCAACCCATTTTCCTCGAGACGAAGAGCGCAGTGGAAGGCAAATCGACATGCTGTTCGCCAGGCAACTACATATTCACCCGGTCACTATCGATGCCGATCGCCGCTTCGCCGTTGGGACAGACCATGCCCTCGTTCACGCAGATCTACTTGTCGCTGCGGGGCCCCTTCGCAGGCGGTGGCATAATGATTCCCGTGCCAGATGGGTGACTAAAGAGCTGCCAAATACGGTGATTGTTGACGAAGACGACCTGATTGACCTGGCCAGAAAGTATACAAGACCCAGGACCTCGAGCGCATTTCGTGACGATGAGCGGACAAAGGCGGCGCTTCGAGTTGCACGGACCACAAACAGCGCTGCAGACTGGAAGCACGCCCATAAACTCCGCCGCCTGTCTAAGAAGCAGTGGAAAGAGTCACGTCTCTCAGCAATACTTGGTGGAGATTGGGAACAATATCGTCTCCTGCAGAATGAGAAGAAGCGATGTCGTGGGTGGTGGGGGCCGATGCTAGAGGATCGTACGTCCAACCAACTGGCGGGTGAAATTCGTAAGCACCTCGAGAACAAGATGACAACTGGCCAAAGGGTTGAAATCTGGGATAACAAGCTTGAGGACATGATCCAGCACGCCGAGAACATGAATGACGAGGGTGAGTTCGTGCCGTTTGAAACGCATCATGTGTGGGAGGAGCTGCAACATATGAAGTGCAAAAGTGCAGTTGGTCCGGACGGCATTGGTGTGCACCTCCTCCGCCAGCTTGTTGCCCACGAGGAGCTCAGCCTGGAACTGCTCTCCCTGATTAACCACATCGTCAAGACGAGAGAGCTTCCCACCAGCTGGAGCTACAGCTACCTTGCGTTGTTGGCCAAAATCCCCAAGCCTCTCCGCCCTGCCGATCTTCGTCCGATTGCTGTATCCTCCGCGTTTAACAAACTGGTTAATCGCCTTGTTTGCAGCCGAGTCCTCCCGATCATGCGCAGAGGGTCGAAAATTTCATGCTGCGGCAAAGGAAGACAATCGGCTGACCTGGTGGGGTGTATCTCCAGACTTCGTGACGTCTGCCGTGAATGGAAGCATCCTTTCCTACTTTGCAAGCTCGATGTGGCGGGAGCATTTGACAAGGTTGACAGAGCCAAGGTTGCGGACATCCTCATCCAGAGATTACAGGGACAGCATGTCAGCAGCGAACTTAAGTATATGCTGCTACAGCTCAAAAGCCATACATTGCTAGGCACTGTACCGGGAGGACCTACCATTCGCCTGCAACCTGACGTTGGAATAAAACAGGGTGCCCCAGAGAGTGCCGAGATCTTTGGGCTCGTGGTTGACACTATGCTCAGCGACCTCGTCGACTACAAACAATGGGGTGACTTTGGAAAACCGTTCGCCAACCTCGATCTTGATCTTCTCTTCTTCCAGGATGATGTGTTCCTCCTTGAGACAAACCTGGCCAGACTTTGTCGACGCGTGCGGACAGTGGGACGATGTCTGGAAAAGGCAGGCCTGTTGCTCGCCACTGAGAAAACAAAGATCGTCGCCAATTGCCATTACACGGGAGCACGCAGAGTTCGCATTGGAGAGTACGAGTTCAAGATTGCCCCGCTAGGAGACCAGGTTCGGGTCCTAGGGGTGAACTTCTCCCTGTCTGACGACCCCTCTGAACAAGCGAAGGAGGTGATCTCGCGCACTCGAGATGCGGTCGCAGCACACAGAGACATCCTCTGTGCACCTGGTGCATGGACTCAGAAAACCACCATCATGCGCACCCTTGTTGAATCACAATTCAACTGGATTGGGGGTGCACTGCATTGGAGCGCCACTGATCTGCACAGCCTCAACGTGCTACAACTTCATGCTTGCAGATCCGCCTTTGGGTTGCGCAGAGCAGGTGATGAAAGTTGGACAGATTGGAACGCCAGGACGATGCGTTTTCTTCGAGCATGGCTTCACAACAATCATGTGGCCAGATGGTCGACAAGAATTCTGACCTTGCAGCACACATTGCACGGCCACTGGGCCAGGAGAGTTGAAGTCGTTAGAGATGTGCCGAGGAGTAGCCCCCCACTTCGTGCCCTACAGTGGCGCAACACTCATTGGTGGAGAGGTGAACAAGCCTTGAGTCCCACCATCAGTATGAGACACCCAGGACGGTTCTACGCCAGCTGTACAGAACGCCAGTTAGCTGAAACCCACGGAACACTTTGGCATGTTTGTGCCCAAGATCGTCAGAGGTGGGCTTCCGAGAGAAAAGAATACGTGCGACAGTGGGATGTCCGTTGGTCCAGTGGCCGCCAGCTCTCTTTGAGGTACTAGTGTATGGCCCGCTCTCGTTGCTCGTGAAGCTTTTCATTTATTGAACGGCTGAGTTGCGCAATGCGGAGAGGGGCCCTGCGGTGTATCACCTCAAGAGTTGGAATATGTATGAGACCCTTTTCATGTTCATGAGACCTTCTACTTTGTGAAGCACATACCTGTGTTGTCTGAGAGTTTGCAATCAATTTCGAAGCCCACACCTATGGTTTCCCAAGTGCATGGCAGTCAGTTCCTGAGATCGTGTCTCTGTGAAGTCTTGCCTGTGAAGTTTGACGACAACACCCACACAGCCTCCTGGCTCGAAGGTGCTTCTGTATCCTCTTTGGCGCCTCCCTGATCCTCGCGCAATGGTCGTCTACTCGGGCTGGCCGGTGAACTCCTACCTGCACAAGTTGGCGATCCTCCTGCTGCTCGTCCCGGCGAATAAGGCGGTTCAGAACCCGGGCCCTGCGTCCTCAAGTCAAAACGACGCTCAACAGACCAATGACGAGCCGCCCGAGACCCCGCACCCTGCGACCCAATACTGGCGTACTTGGACCGAGGAAGAGATCGCGGAGTACAAGGCCCAAGCTTGGGATGATGGAGAGTGGAGCACGCCAGCCCCACAGGGAGAGACTGCCTGGGATGCCTGGCCTTCTTCATCGTCGTGTACCCCACCATGGCCGACCTCTTCGACATTGCCAAGCACCCCGCCGTGGCCGACATCTTCTTCTTCCTTGCCAGCATTGCCTTCCACTTCGTTGTCCGCTGCCCCGACATCTTGGACACTGCCGTCGATGTCTTCCAATGTGGGGGTGACGTTGCAGACGCCGACATTGTCTAACCGTGACGGGGGGAATTTGTCGGTGGAGTCTACTTCGTCACCCAACCTTCTGATGAGCACAATGAATTTGACCCCGGCATTGATGGCTCCTGGAGTGGGAGGCGGTGTCGACGGCAGCACGAGTACGTCCTCCTCATCGTGTTCCCTTGGACAGGCAGGCACCCCTGGACACGCTAGCCAGTCAGCTCACGCGGTATACATGGCAAGCCGTTGGGATGAAGAAGTGTCCCTAGCCCTTCAAGAACAAGAACTTGAACAGTGGCAGTTCCAACATGAGGCCTGGGATCATGAGCAGATCCTTGGCCTGGTCCCCATCCCGGAAGACCTGCCGGTACCGTTCGAAGCCCTTCGTCGACGCGACAATGAGACCAAGACGAAAGCCGGAGGCGATGCAGACTGGTTGGATGGACTACTAGACGACCGAGATCTTTATGGACACCGTGCACGTGAAGTTCGCCCTCCTCCTCATGGCCGAGATCCCGCCTCGTTCACGACGCCGCCGAGTATTTTAAGGCGATCCCCCTCCACAGCTGCCTCATCGTCGAGCTCATCTTCGCATTTGCCGCAAGAGCACGGGGTGGGCACTACACAACGTGGTCAGAAAATCAGACCAGGAGTGGATAGGTGGCATCACCCGAACGGCTCCGTCCGGAACAGACGACAAGAGAGCCTCCGCAGTCAAGCCGGTGAAGCTGCCGCGAACTCCTCAGCTGCTGAGAATATGAATGACCACGTGCCAAACCCACATGAAGGTAATCCACCGTTCACGATCACGGGAGCGTCCACTCATGAAGGAGAACCGGTTGTACAAGCGACTACCTTCTACGGGGCTGAGTTCTCGGTCCGTTGTGGACCTCCTTCTGCAGGCTGGGGTGACTCTACGACGGCGGGTGACTCTTCACAGATTAGCGAGAACACGAACAGCAGCCTTGATGCGGGTGAAGGACCATGCGTGACGGCGTCAAACTCTTCGTCTTCGCCAGCGGGGGGATTTTGGCTTCATGGAGAATGGCAGCAACGTGAACGCACAGCAGCGGAGCAGCGGTCACACAGGGGAGGCATGGGCCCCCAGCGCCTTCTCCGGAAGAAGGCACGTATGGATGCATACTTCGCAGGCAAGTGGCGACCTGCTTGGTTGGAGCAGTACATCCACGACAAAGACAAACGGCTTCTCGCCAAGGGTGACACTGAGCCACAGTTGAGCCGTGACGGTGAGTCCCCGGGTGAGATCGTGACTACGGAGCCGGCAACCAGCACACCCTCAGAGCTAACAGATGTGGATCCTTGGTCTGGGCAGTGGCAATCGTGGCAGGCACAATCGTGGTGGAGCTGGTCGTGGCAGGAGGATGGCGAACAGCAGGGATGGTCTTGGACTTCTTCGTCGTCTACGTCAACGTCCACGACAGTGGGTGACATGCCAAACTTTCCTCCTAACTACGGGCTATTTCCTGATGTCACTCCTGTTCCAGCCGATGTGGAGGAAGCGCTGTTTATGCAACTAACAGGTGCTGAACGTGCCATGTTACAGGAAAATGGCGTCCCCACGGAGGCTCTGACCCGGGTGGAGGAGATGTTGGACAGGCTTGATGATCACAACTCCTTCGAGTCTGGGCCGGAATCGAGGTGGGCACTGCGTTGCCTTGCACAGCGAGCTGAGGACGGGATGCAATGCCTGGATGCGATACTGCGGGTACTGCACCGCCGCCTTCGCCCACGAGGCTATTTACCCATTATTAGGGTGCCAGCCCGAGATGCAGACCGCATGCGCTATTTCTCGTGGATAAGGCAATACACGACGTTGTTCGTGTCGTCGCTGGAAAGGCACTTCGCGGTTCCACTTCAAGCCAGTGAAGGACTTGATTCCCCTCCGCCCCTTCATGACCGTACACTGGGCACCGTACCTCCGCCGTTCCCTGAACGTCCTTCCTCTTCGGGGGATAACGCTGCCAATCGTCTGTCAGCCAGCAACACAGCTGAACCAGCGGAAGTGGAAGAAGGCTCTTCGTCGTCGAGTTCATCGCCGAGTGTCCGGTTGAGGAGCCGCTCCCCTCTACGAGAACCTAGGAACCAGGGGACATCAGAAAGGAGTGACGCGGGGGAGGCGACAGCAGCTATCGGCTCATCTGAAACTATGGTCGAGCAAGCCTTGCCTTCGGGTGAGACTCTGCAGCGTGTACTACAGGGTGAACTTCTTGGACTTTGGAGTGAACCGCCCGCGACTACCTCTTCAAGCACGACGAGCACGACTGAGAAGCCGGTGACCATGGAGGAAATTGAAACAACGTGGACGTGTGACGATGTGGCCTTTGTTCAGCTTCCCCTCTCAATGACTAGTACGACAACAACCAGCTCATCGAGACTGACGTGGCCATGTGATATTGTCCGGGACGCAGTTAACAGGGGTGGTCTGCAAAGCAATCAGGTCGACGGCGCTGACCTCATCAGGCGTCTCAATGACAGAAGACGACAACTTGCCCATCAGGACAGACTGCTTGGGGTGGCTATTGACCAAGCGCTGCAATGGCTGCGACTGCCCCTCACCGCCGTCCCCTTCAATGGCAACCTGATGGAGGATGAGATATGGGCCACCGTTGTGCGCGAGGCAGGCTTCGGTTCCAGTTCGTCCTCGACAGAGCCGCAACACTGGGTCAGCAACCCGTCGGTCCTACTTCAACCGTCTCTTCCCCTGACCTTGGAACAACTACATCGGGCACTACCTGACCAAGAACCACACACGATTGCTGGTTACAGGCGGAGAGTCTGGCAAAATCATGTGGAGCAGTTGTACCGGCTGACGACCCAGGAGGTGCCAATGGGGAGATGGAGAGCAGAAAACGACCGCGAGCTCTACCTTATCCAAGTCGATGAAGATGCAACAGTGGCGGTGGGCACAAGCGGAATGTCACTCCCGGCCCTCGTGCACCATGCGAACCCAAGGCACAACACGTACGGAAGGAGGAGGGGAGAACGTCCTCGTCCTAACCCTCGCCTCGTCCGTGAAGGTGACCTGATGGCTATGGTGCAGAGGGAAGAGGACCGCACGAGGGAGCGGTCGAGGAGTCGTGATGACAGGATGCAGTCACGACCAGCCGCATCAACGACAAGTACGACGTCGGCCAGTCTGCTGTCTACCACGTCGTCTTCGACCTGGACTTCGTGGACTTTCACATCGTGCACCTCGTCCTCGCCGACATCAGCTGCTTCGTCTATGGCTTTCGCCGGGACATCCTCGTCTGCGTCGTCTTCGGCATTCGTCTCGACATTTGCATCGTCGGTGTGTGCCTCTGATCAGTGTCCACTTGGGGGAGAACATAGCGGAACGTCTGACTATGAGGAGGTCGGTGAGGGACTCTGAGGGTTTCGATGGTGTGTTCGTTGCCGTGTGAGGGGCTCTGAGGGAGCTGAACAGATGTGTCTTTGATAGGTGGTCTGTTAACAGGCGGTCTGGCTTCACAGTGATACAGCTGAAACTGTGATGTGTTTGGAGTGTAGGCCCGAATGGGCCAGTCTCGCCGCGGAGAAAGGGGCTACTGCACTTTAAAAAAAAAACCCTAAACCCTAAACCCTATGAGCCCTAAAGTGCCGGGTTTAGGAAGGGCAGGGTTGTCTCTTTGTTTTCGTATGGAGGCCCGAGAGACCAACATGACTCTTCAGGGTTCCTTAAGATATTAGAGTATGAATTGAGTAGTTCTCTAAAGTAGGGTCCCTTGTGAATTCCTATCTATGAGGGTGCAGTACTATATCGGGGACCCCAAAAAGGGGACCCAAATTTAGAGAACCACCCGTGCCAGGGGGGCCCCAGAAATTTGCCAGCAAGCCGACGCAGTCGGCCGCAGACGCCGCGGCCCACAGGCAAACTCATGCTGCCCTTGGGATGATCTCTGACACCCTTCAGAATTTCTCCGCTGGCCTCACTTCCATTCTGTTGGCGGTGACCCAGCCTCCACCGGCGAGGGAGGAGCGAGACCGGGAGAGGATGACTGATGAGTACCGGTCCGGGGTAGGGAGGGTTGATGCGGCTTTTTCCGCCCTTGCTTCCTTGGACCTCCTAGGAGCGTTTCTTCGGGTCGCCGAGGCTTCCTTTCTCATCACGGCGGCGGGGGCAGCGGGCCTATCGACATTGTGGGACGCAGTTGGAAACAATGTGCCCGAGTTCGCCTGAGCTATGGAACACCTGACCGACTACGACACAGTGAGTTTGACATCGAGGAAGGACAAGAAGTCACGCTCAACCTGGCAGTGACAATGGCACACAAGGAGCCCACTTACTTCCACCGGGGACGCCGTATCGGGGAGCAGGAGGCTGACCAGCTAGTTCGAGAAGAGGAAGAGCGGCTGTCTCGAACCGCCCGCTATTCCATGTACCAGGGCTCCCGGATTAGTCGTGAGGCTAAGGAGAGCAGGAGTTGGAGAGTGTTTGTTTTGGCCGGTCGGGCACCACAATCTAAGATAGTTCAGGACCTGATTCAGGAGCACCATACGTACCCTCAGGGATTTTCAGAGGGATCCTAGCATCTCGGCCCTTCAAGAGATGTTCTTCATCAGCCCTCTACATTATGGGGAAAGCAGCTGGAAACAGCTACATCTAAGGGTTTAGGGTTCAGGGTTTAGGGTTTAGGGTTGACTCTGTTCGGCTTAGAGTTCAGGGCTTAGGATGTAATGCAGGGGTCTGAACAACTCGAACTTGGTCTTGGGGTACGTCATACTGTAGGTATGTATGGCCTACAGGCGACTTTATTATTTATGCGCCTGCTTCCGTGAGGACCCGGATCCCAGAACAGCCCCACACTCTCCCAATTAAGCCCTACACCCTAAGCCCTGCTTCTGGTTTAGGGTTTAGGGTTTAGGGTTTAGGGTTTTACAGGGCGCCATCCAAGTCGGACTAGAAGACCCTTCCTGCCACTTAGGACAGGAGAACTTCGTCTGGGCAACTTCGCAGCATGCACTTTAGAGCTCTCAAGCATAAATGGAGGTTCCCCCAAAATAGGGGACCCTAATATAGTGCCCCCCAAATAGTAGGATCCCTATTATAAGGACCCCAAAATAGGGTACCCCCTATTTTCTGAAACCCCCAAATGGGTAGTTCTCTAAAGTAGGGTCCCTCTTAGGGTCCTTGTTTTATAAGGGTGCCGTACTATATCTGGGCTCTACAAAGGGACCCCAGTTTAGAGACTTCCCGAAAGGGGGAAGACAGTGAGCATTCGCTTTTTGTCGGCATTTCCTTTTATCTGCTTCAAAAGCGCGGATTCGCTGAAGAAAGCCTTATGTAATAATTATCTTTCCCCAGTACGGTAACTTAGTTCCTGAGTCCCAAGCCCTCAACCTTGCATGAAGCTCCTAACCAAGAGCCCCCTAAACCCGAAACCCGAAACCTCAAACCCCCTGGAGCAGTAGAGCCTTAGGGCAACCCTAAACCGTAAGCCCTAAACCCTGAGCCTTGAACCCTAACTCTAAACCCTAAACCGTAAACCCTTAACCCTGAACCCTGAACCCTAAAACCCTAAACCCTAAACCCTAAACCCTAAACCCTAAACCCTGAACCCCAAACCCTGAACCCTAAACCCTAAAGTTCTCCTACTCTGTTGAACCGGATTTCTTTCGGGGGTCTCCCCGGGTTTTCGAAGGTTTCGGTTTCTCAGAGGCTGGGCCGGTTGAGGGCTGGGCGATTTCTTTTTGGGTTTAGGGGTTTATGGCTCAGGGTTTAGGGTTCAGGGTTCAGTTTTTTTGCTTTGATTTTGGTGTCTTCCTCTGTTCAGCTGTGTTTTTTGAGTGCTTGTGCTTTAGGCTTTGAGGCTTCGGTTTTGGTTGTTGTTAGGGTCTGTGGGGCTTTGAAGAACTGTCGGGCTCCAATTAGCTTTCAGGGTTTAGGGTTCAGGGTTCAGGGTTCAGGGTTTAGGGTTCAGGGTTTAGGGTTCGGGGTTTAGCGTTTTGGGTTTCGGGTTTAGGGTTTAGGTTCAGGGTTTACAGTTTAGGGCTTTAGGGTATCATAGGTTTGACTACTCTATCTATCTCTCTCTCTCTCTCCTCCCTGTCTGTCTCGATCTATCGCATTACGCCCTTCTCAAGCTGAAGCTATGTACTTTAGCCCAATCCGTCTTTCCGGCTGCACCGCCCAACCTGATGAGCCGCCACAGCACTGAGAGCCTGGAGCCATACAGATATAATGCCGACCCTAAACCCTAAACCCTAAACCCTTACCCTAAACACCCAAACTTTGTGAGTCCTAGGACCAAGACGGCCTTGAATAGACTATGAACCCAGTTTTGACTCGAAGAAATGGGCGGCGGAACAAGTTTGATAACCAACAGTAGTTCGTTCCCTTGTATAGTCCCTATATAGTCAGTTCCAAGTTCCAAGTTCCAAGTATCAAGGCCCTAAACCCTAAACCCTAAACCTTATAGTCCCAATACAGTCAGTTCCAAGTATCAAGGTTCCACTTTACAACCCAAGCCCCATCGGGAGCCCAATCCCCTAAAACCTTAAAGCCCCCCGCCTCTAACGGTACACCCATGCCCTAAACCCTAAAGCCGTTAACCCTTCAAAGCACTCGAACCTCAACCCCCAACCCCAAAAAAACCCGACCACTGTTGCGCTTGACCGCAAGTCCTAAGCCCTAAACCCTAAACCCTAAGCCCTAAACCCTAAACCCTAAACCCTAAACCCTAAGCCCTAAGCCCTAAGCCCTAAGCCCTAGGTCGTGGTGGAGTCTTGCACGGACTGTGCCCAACACGGGCCGTCGGTTCGCCACGACGAAGCCAACTACCTGGGACGATACCAGAAGCTCAAGGAGCCAAGTTATAGGGTTTAGGGTTTAGGGGTTTAGGGGTTAGGGGTTTAGGGGTTTAGGGGTTTAGGGGTTTAGGGTTTAGGGTCTAGATATCGGGGTACTTTATGTACTGCATTCTATTGTGAAGCTCAAGGAGCCCCAGGTTATGTTAGTTATTTTTGGGTTCCGGTAGTTCTTTTTGTTGGGTTCTAGTCTCTTCCCTAAACCCTAAACCCTAAACCCTAAACCCTAAACCCTAAACCCTAAACCCTAAACCCTAAACCCTAAACCCTAAACCCAAACCCAAAGCCCAAAACCCTAAACCCTAAACCCTAAACCTTTCGTTCTTGTGCTATTTCCTTATTGTCGTTCTTTTTGAGGTGGTTCTGTCGCTCCAAGAGGCTCATGGAGCCCGGTTGCTGTAGTTCTG
>CAJNDV010032694.1:21267-31777 GCA_905221635.1 Symbiodinium sp. CCMP2456
TAAATTGTTTAAAATCCTTAACTTACCGCCAACGTTACCAAGGGCCGCCGGGGACCGCCAACGGTAGGAAAAAAAAAAAGTGCGGGCCCTTGGTGACTCCGGCTCACAAAAAATATATCCTAGACATGCGCCTTCATGTGGCGAGTCCGGTTCATCACATATCGTGAACACGCCCCCTCATTTGGCGATAGCGGTTCATCACACATCTTACACATGCTCTCTCATTTGGCGATAAAGGTTCATCACATATGTTAAACACGCCCCGTCATGTGGCTATTCCGGTTCATTCTATATCTCACACACACCCCCTCATTTGGCGATATCGGTTCATCATCAACTCAAACACTGGCGGACTGACTCACCGACTGTCCGACTGACCGACCTCCCGACTGACCGACAGACCGGCATGCTCGCGTACCGAACGGCGCACCGACTGACTGACTGACTGGAGGGCTCGCGGATCGACGGACGACTGACCGACTGACTGGCCCGGACCGACTGACTACTGCCCGGCGGGCTCGCAGATCCACTGACCGACTGACTGGCTGACTGACTCGGCGAGTGAAGCCATGCAGGCGAAAACCAAAAAACAAACACCCAACAAAAATACCAAAAACGAACCCCCACCGCCACGCCTTCAAACGGTAACGCGCCACAAGGCCCCCCGGGCAGTAAGACATATCGTGGAGATCTCAGGCTCTGTGTCATGGCCCTGCCCGTTAGTCGCCAGTGATTGCAAAATTTGATCCAGGCTGTCCCCCCGTGACTTATAGCAGCTGTCGCCAGACAGTACGACATCTAAGCTATAGTTGGCATAGACTGTTGCGCCCCCTCCCCCTTTTTGCTTGTTGAAGGGGTGAGCCTTAGGCGAGAGAGACGGGAGTTTGCCAACACATGAATGAAGCCCTTCAATGGAACATCCTGACTCCACGGTGCAGCTGCCTTTAACATCTCATGGGGCTCCACCGTCGTCATCTTCAGCAGCACATCCGCAGGTACAGTGTACATGGGAAAGTGCATCGGCAAAGCCTGAGAAAAGCCCCAAAGAACATGGGCCTTTTGCTTGGACTCCCATGTAGCAGAGGCCTCTGCTGCAAATGAATCTAGACGAAGGCCTAATAAGTAGTGGAGGGCTTCCAGGTATATTTTGCTATAACCTAATTTGTCAGGCTCGTCTGTTACGTGAGGTGCAGTGCCAAGCGGCGTCTGCATCACTGGGCAAGGATCGTCCGTAGATCTCCAGCGGCGTCCGGTGCTTTCCGAAGATGCAGGATGACATGAGCTCAAGTCGTGATGGACGACGAGCTGAAACTGAAACTCGAGTTATCCCTAAACCTTAAACCCTAAACCCTAAACCCGCCCTAAACCCTGGGATGTGAAGAAGAGGGCTCCCTCGAGCCTGCCTTGGGGCCGAGACACCGAACCAGCACGACGTCACGAAGAATAAGATTAGGGTTTAGGGTTTAGTGTGCTGACAGAAAACATGAAAATTATAATAACAAGCCGGATGGAAAGGAACTACGGAAAACAAACAACAATGGTACTACGAATACCTTAGCTGATACGAAGACTGATACTCGTACTACTGTGCACGAGCAGTGTGGTCCAACCTTTACATTTTACTATGTTATGTTCGCTTGTGTTCTATCGGTATCGATGCCTATGCATGTTCTACTAAGCGATACTGTATAAGTCGTACTATCCATACCACTCTGTACCATACGGCACTGAATTACAAGCTGCGTTGGGGGTTAATGGTCGTCTTAGATTTACCTCATTGTTCATGCACACAGCACTTGCAAATTGCCGCGACACTCTAAGCTACACTATGTACGCCACTGCATTTTACCATAGATTTAGTTGCGAGTTTCACGGGTCTCATGTGACTCATGTGACTAGCGGATGGTATACGAAATTGAAACGCTGCTACACCGCATTACCGCACTAAACCTAACGATGAAGCCTGATGCATGCCATGCTGCCGTTCAAGCTTAAAGAAGATACTGACATTGTAAATATTCAAGGGCTTCATGGTCAAGCTACGTGCAGATTTGATCAATATTTATGGGTCCCTGCATATGCATCATACTACCTATCGGGCTCGATATTGCGGTCTCCTGTTTTCTGAAAATTTCATTTATTTCTGCTGCCATTATTCACTCCTAGGGTTGCTGGGATTATACAGTTTGAGGTTTAGGAGCTGGTTTAAGTCATTACTGTACGCAGCTTGCCAAGAACTCAGCGTGTAAGGGCCCGACGTTGAAGCTCGCCGCGCTTGGCGCCTGCTGTTCGAAGCTTTGAAGTTATGTATTTCTACTGTGGTTTATATTATAGATGTTTTACTGGAAGCGAACAATTTAATGGGCAAGCAAGCAGACAGACAGACAGACAGACAGACAGACAGACAGACAGACAGACAGACAGACAGGCAGTCACGCAAACAGGCAGACAGGCAGGCAGGCAGACAGCGATATGTATATGTGTATATACAGATATACATGTATGTATGTGTGCGTGTATATATATATATATATCAAACCCTAAACCCTAAACCCAACGATTCAGGCCCCTACACTCGACTAAGCCATTAAGATACCCCGCCAAAAGGAACCCTTGAAAACGACCTATTGCCGAAGGGTCCATGTACCCAAGTAGTATAGACTTTGGCCCCAAATTACCTATATAAAGACTACTTTAAGGACAAAGTATATACTATCTGGGCACATGGACCCTTACAAAGGCTGCTTGGGAAGCAGAGCAACTGCTGGCCCGTTGCGACACAAAGCTGAAACGAAGGATTTAGGGTTTAGGGTGGTCGGCATTAGGGGATCTACAGGATTTGGGGTCCAGCTTAGAGTGTACCTGGGTCTTACAAAACCCGCATGGTTCCTTTGTGCACACAGGGAACCCTAACGAGAAGTAACGGTAGCGATGCCGGTCCCGATTCGAAGAGCCATTGCTGCTGCCACCGAACATCCTACAAGTAGCAACGTCCCGTGGTCCCATTTTCAAGAAGCTACGGTTCTGGCTTCGGGGTTTATAACCCTGCGTTGCAGCTTTATGAAGAAGCAGGCCAGCAATTGCTTTGCTTCCTAATCAGAATCCCTAAAGGTCCATGTGCCCAAATGGTATATGCCTTCAACCCCACAGACCTATAAACTCTGTAATCCCTACTAGCCCATAGAAACACCCAACATAACCCTTCAGGCACCCAACCAACTTAGCTGTCTTAGCTAAACAGTTGAGGACACAGCGACAACACTCAAGTGCACAAACCACTCAACAAGATCGACACCTGAGAGGCAACAAACTCCAACACATAGCTGTGTCTCTGCACCTTGCAGTGACAACCTGCGCCGCGGAACCGGCGGCGTGCAACTTTCCGCCGAACGACGCAGCCCTGCGCATCATGTTTGCGGCTGTAGAGGTCTGAGAAGGTTTAGAATCGACGAAAGGTGAGTTGTCTGTGGGCTCGGGCACAACTTAACTTCCGAGGTTTAGGGTTTTGTGCTTTGCGGTGTTTTAACTGAAACAAAGAAGGTGAGTCTTTGCAGGTGTATGTCTTAAACATGTTTGTGGTTTTAGGGTTGGTAGGCTTACGACAAGCTTAGCAACTAGGGCTGCAGGGCGTTCAACTCTCTGGGCTCAGCACAGTCGATTAAGCAGGGTTAGGGCGACAGAGCCCGCGGATGATCCTTTTCAAGGCCTGATTTTTTGTTCAGAATGTCATACCATGTTATATCCTCAGGCTCCATATGTAGTGAACTGGGTCGGTATATTTAGGATATAGGGATATGGGCTGTGCGGGTAATGTAGGTGCCGGGAAGGCAGGAGTGCCGTGAATTCGTGAGGAGTTCAACTCAGTCAGGACATGTCGTTGAGGGCTTTTGTGTGTTGGGGTCTGATAATCCCTTAAGTTCTGGAGGGTCAAGTGGTTTCCAGGGTATCTAGGGCTAGATCTTAAATCTGAATGGTTTATAGGGCTTCAGTGTTTAGGGTTCCTATCGTGTTTAGGGGCTTTGGGTTTAGGGTAAAGGGTTCTGACAGGGTCTGAGGGTTAACTAGAGTCTGTAGGGTTTGGGAGTTGGGGATTGTGAGACGGGTTTCCTGATCAGTGTTGCGGATTCAGCGTTCTTCTCGCACGAACCCTGCAAAGCACACCCCCGTCATAGAGGTTCAGTACCCGCTCTTAAGGTAAGCTCTTCATTAAAGGGTGCTTGCGTGGTGCTGGCCGTAATTAAAGGGTTTTGGAAGGTCTGGGTATCTTGACCCTTCAATGTAGTACGTTTTGTTGGATGACTTGTTTATGGTTAGAAACTATGGTAGCCAAACACCGTGCCGGGTTTAAGGGTCAAGATCGTTTTGACCCTAAACCCTAAATCCTAAGCCCATAAACCCTAAACCCTAAACCCTAAGTCCATAAACCCTGAAGCCTAAACCCTAAAGCCTAAACCCTAAATCCTAAGCCCATAATCCCTATAAGCCCTAGAGCCTAAAACCGTAAATCCTATGCCCATAAACCCTATAAACCCTTAAAGCCCAAAGCTTAAAACCTAAAGCCTAAACCCTGAACCCTAAACCCTAAGCACATTAACCCTAAACCCTAAAGCCTAAGCCCTAAAGCCTAAAGCCTAAAGCCTAAAGCCTAAAGCCTAAAGCCTAAAGCCTAAAGCCTAAAGCCTAAAGCCTACACCCTAAAGCCTAAACCCCTAAACCCTAAAGCCCAAACCCCTAAAGCCTAAAGCCTAAAGCCTAAAGCCTAAAGCCTAAAGCCTAAAGCCTAAACCCTAAGCCCATAAACCCTAAACCCTAAAGCCTGAAGCCTAAAGCCTAAAGCCTAAAGCCCTAAACCCTAAACCCTAAAGCCCAATAACCCTAAACCCTAAACTCTAAGCCCATTAACCCTAAACCCTAAACCCTAAGCCCTAAGTGAGACCCTCACCACTTCTCCGAGGGCCTCTGAAGCAGTCGGCCCTCGCTGTCGAAGGGCCGCCCACCTCAGGGATTAGGGCTTATAGGGCTATACTTAGAGGATCATGGGACTTAGTAACTATAGTTCCTTAAAGGGGTCCTTAAAGGGATCTATGAGGGTTCTATAGGGGGGGGGGTTTAGGGCTCATAGGGCTACTTAGCTTCCGAGTACCGTGGCCCAAAACAAGTTTAAACAGTTCTTTTAGTAGGGGTTTAGTATACCAAAAAAATTTAAAGGTTACCTATTGGGCTCCTTAGGCTATAGGGTTTAGGGTTTGGGGCTTTGGGGTTGTAGGGCTGGGGGGTTGAGGGGTTATAGGGCTACAGGCGCTTAGGGGTTTGGGGTCTACGGGTTTCGGGTTTAGGAATGAGCGTCTAAAGGAACGCCTCGGGCCGCAAGCCGGTTTGGGGTTTAGGGTTTAAGGGTTTAGGATTCAGTCTAGGGTCTCGACACCTAGCATCAGAATCTTACTTATAGGGATGATGGTCTCCCTGAGCCACAAACTGTAGAGGGCCCATTGCGCGACTTTTTCATAATCAGAAGAGGGTCTTGGGGTTTATAGCAAGCATCAGGAATATTGTTCTAGTTCTTCAGGCTCCGGTCTTGTCTAATCCAAGACTTACCCTAAGCCCGGTTTAACCCTAAAGCCGACATCCAAAATCCCAAACCCGGAACCCCAACAAGAATGGACCCTAATATAACTAGAATGGGGTTTTGGGTATACTATACTTTAATTATTATATAAGGAAACCACCCAAGATAGTATAGGTAATTATTTTTAGGCCCCTAAAGTAAACCCTAAGGCATCGCCGCCTGCCGCAAGGAGCTCAATCAGCTCCAGATCCTTTGGGACAAGCCACACAGGCTTTTGGGGCTCCGGGTTTGATGCTTCGGGTTTAGGCTTTTCTCGATTTGTTTTAAAGGGTTTAGGGCTTAGGATTGTGGTTTAGGTGCTTGGGGTCGAAGTTTAATGCTTGGGGTTTGAGGAATAAAAATTTGTACGGAGGTTTGGGGGGTTTAGGGTTGTGCTTAGGTGTTGAACTTCCAGTATGCGGGGTCCTTGAGATCGGCTTCCTTCGCCAGGTTTGCTGCGCTGAGCCCCACGAGGCCCCGCCGAACGGCGCGCAGGATAAGCAAATGCTCGCCTTGGGTAATGTAGGGCTCAGGGTTTAGGATTTAGGGTTGAGGAGTTTAGAGTTTTGCGTTTGGGGGTTGTTTCTTGGGAGTCCTAAACCCTACAACATTAGAATAGCAACAAAGGGTTTAGAGTCTAGAGTCAGGGGGCTTAGGGTTTTGGACACCTCGGTCCCTGGTTGCAGGGCCACCATCCCCAACAAGGTATTTGTCCCATGGGCTCTAGGGTTCCTAGAGTTTAGGGTGTGGGGGTTTAGGGGCAAATGTCAGCACTACTGTTGGCTGTTTTCTTATCAAGATAAGTGACTCCTGAGGCCACTGGAATCGGCACCTGATGAGCAATCCTCAAACATCTAGCCTGCTTGAGCATCGAGTTTGAGGCTCGGTGACCCTAGACCCTCAGCCCTAAACCCAAATCCTAAGCCCCACACTAAAGCCTAAACCCTAACTCTAAAACCCTAAACCCTAAACCGGCCTGCATGGAGGCAGCTTAGTCTTGAATGACTTCTGCAGTGCTTCGAGCCTGGCGACTCCTGCCAATGTTGTCCAAGCACGAACTAAAACTGTCTGCACCCGAGAAACTCTCGTCTGCATAGTACATCTCGTTGGCCTTCTCAGCTTCTGGGCTCAGGCAACTTAAATCGGAGACAGTCGAAGGCTTTTGAGGATTGGCTGGTTTTGGGGTTAGAATTATTTTTTTCTACTCCGATGAGATCGAGCTGTAGCTCGTGTGGAAGCTGCTGGTACTGCAGAGAACTGTGCCACGTGCCAACTCGCAACACCGTCATCATTCGGAAGTGCTGGCGCTTCAACATGTGATGCATATTGAATGCCAAGTGCAATAGACAAGGAATAGGTTTCGGCCATGTGGCCCCAGGGCACCTTGTAAGCCTTCAATCCCGAGGCCTTCTCCATGGTAAGGACTGCCTTCGCCTGGAGCCGCTGCGCCTGGGCAGGCGTTTTGTAAACGTGTCATACCGAATCATACTTTTCGTCAGCTCCCAGATGCTGCTACTGCTGCTACTACTGCTACTGCTGCTACAAGGACTGCTGGTCTTACCAGTATTCGTACTAATACAAGGAATAAGTACCGGGATTGATACCACGACCGGCACAACCACCGCCACCGCGGCTACTGCTACGGCGGGTCTCCTCAGATTGCTCTACAGCTACCTATAGTCTCCATTGTAGTTCCTTTTTTTGGGAATACCTTATCAAACCCTTAACATATATTTGGTTAAACCAATAAAAGGAACTACCATGGAGACTGTAGGTATATGACACCACTCCAACTTACAAGCTGCACCATGATCCTCCAAGTAGCCAAGGTGCTTAGCATTTTAGGCTTCAGATGGTATACCCAAACCTCAAGCAGCCATATGCAAATGCCGTAGCAGCGGGCTAGAGGTTCAAAGCTGAACGTAAGTCATGCGCATGTCGTACTAATCGCGACGCTGACCATCGTGATCTTACCTAAGCCTGATACTGCAAGTCGGATAACGTCTCACAAGAGCCCTTTATGAAGACCAGCATGGTCAATGTCTCAACATTCCTACAAGCCCTAGACCTTTCGAAGCTATATGGGGGTTTCCGAAAATAGGGGACCCTAATATAACCCTACATAGTAGGATCCTTATTACAAGGATCACAAAATAAGGTACCCTAATTTTCGGAAACTCCCATATTATCCGCCTCGGCGATCTTCGTCGGCACAGCGGCCCCGCCAACGGCGGCGGGAGACGGGAGGCGAAGAGCCTCCGCTTCTGCGAGCGGGGTTTAAGGTTTAGGGTTTAGGGCTTGGGGGTTTAGGGTTTAGGGTTCAGGGTTCGGGGGTTTAGGGTTTAGAGTTCAGGGGTTTAAGGTTTAGGGGAATGTAACAGGCCAGTGTAGCGTTCCTAATTACTTCCCACTTCATGTAGGTGTCGTGTTGCTTTCGTCCCGGTTGTGACAATGGCTCAAGCTTTCCGATGTACGATAGTAGGTGGGCAAATGCAGCGGGAGTCGTGGAAGAACACGCAGATCCACTATCATGACGAAAGTCATTGCAGGGAGACAAGCCGGAAAAATCTACACGATTGCTTTCAGACATGTTTCTCACCAGATCTTCACGAGCGTGATGCTGCTGCCCCAGAGTAATCCCGAGCAGATCCTGTGCACCAGAGTTTGCTTAGTACTCCAGGTTTGCAGGCATCAGCAAGGAGCATACCCTAAACCCAAAAAACGCCCGTCCAACAATTCTGAGCTCTCTGAGCTTTTTTGTCCCAGAACTGACAACAATTTGGACCATGGTCCATTGCGGCAGATGCCGAATCGGAAGGTTCTGAGAGAGACGTTGAGAACCAACAGCCAGAACTTCAGACAGACATCCAGAAGATCTCAAACCCCAAACCCTAAACCCTAAAACCCCTAAACCCTAAAGCCCTAGAACCCCAAAAGAGGAACCTAGACCTTAAACCCCCCGCCCGTATAGAAAAAGTTGTAGTTCCCTTACAGAACCCTCTCCAAGAATCTGAAACCTACGCCCTTACATAACCCCACCATAGCGCTGAAAGAACCTGTCATCAGGAACCTCAACGCCAAACAAAGCATGTAAAGGAACCTTGTGCCAAACGCTTTCAACAGCGGCCACGGCCGTGGCTCACAGGAAGGTGTGCGAGCGTCAACTCTACAAAATCTCCGAGCCCTGCTCCCTGCCACGATACATGCAGCTTCATTAGATTGCGAGGTATAGGGCGTACACCCCTTAGCCATAACCTAGCTTTCACACCCCTAAACCCAAACCCTAAACCCTAAATCCGAAACCCTAGACCCGAAAAAGCTATAAACAACCCAGCGTTTCAGATTCGGTGGTTGTGGGCCTCGGATCTGAAAACTTCTCTTTCGCGTGGAAAGCCGCGTGAGGCTTCGAACTGAAGCTTCGAGGGCTTGTTGGGGTTGGTGTTTAGGGGGTTTGCAGTGCTTCTTGGGGGGGTCTACAGGATGTAGGTGTAGGGTGTTTTTGGGTTTAGGTAAGGAATCAACCCGAGATTTCCCGGCCTCCGCCGCCTCTTGCATAGCCAGATAAGGCTGGCCAAGGAGCATAAGTACACGCCTCGATCGAGAAGGTCTCGGGCGCGGGGTTCGGGGTTTAGTGTCTTATTGGTTTAGGGCTTTAGGGTTTCTGATTTGGTTGGTTTAGGGCTTTAGGGTTAGGGCTTCAGGGTTTGTGGCTTTTTCGGTTTAGGGCTCTAGGGTTTAGATCATCTTCGTCTCGGCGCCGGCTCTGTTTTCATGGTTCCTGGTGATCCGTCAACATTAATAAGCGGTACCCACGCGGAGCCCGAAGTTCGAAGAAGGTTTAGGGTTTAGGGTTTAGGGTTGCTGTGGGGTGGGTGGGGGAGTTTAGGGATAGGGTTTGGGGGTCAGAGTTGAGAGTCAGGGTTTACCTGAACCCGGAAGAACCTACCTCTTTGGGGTTCCGTCTTAGGATGTCTTTAGATATACGTAATTAAAAAGGTAGGTTATTTGGGGTTAAGGTAGGAGTTTAGCTTGAGGGCTTAGGGTTTACGGCAGGGTTGAAAGTTGTGGGGTTGCTACAAGATCCTTCTTGCAATTCTTTTGTCATTAATATACTCCTAAGGGGAAGAACGCAGAGAAACCAATGCACCTTAATTAAGGAATATACCTTAAATTATAGAGGCCTTATTATTAAGATTTAAGGTATATTCCTTACTGAAGGGGTATTGGGTTCTCTGGGCATGTTCAGATCCGCTGCCTGGGAGCTCCGGAAAATCCTGCGCTTGGTGCTGCCGCCAGCCGTCCCGGAGGAGGGGTGTCGGGAATCAGGGAGTTCAGGATTGGGTTCAGGGTTTGCCTAGACCCCCCAACTACCCTTTATTGTACAGCAGATGCCCACCATTAAAGACCATACGGTTTCTATTTAAGGGTACTTGGGGGGGTGCAAACCCTAAACCCAAAGTCCTAAACCCCTCAGCCGTTTCGGGTTTATAGCAAACCCACCTCAGTCCGTGCTGAAAATAAGTAGCAAACTCTAAACAGTTGGAAACCGGATTAAGCTCAATTCCCTATACAGTACTCTTAAGGAAAGAGGCTATTGGGTTTCCAACTTTTNNCTTTTGGGCTTCTACTGTAGGGTTTCTGCTGTTTTCTGTCACTTTCCCCAGCAGACTTCCTAGGGAAGTCGGGGGCTGTGAGGTTTGGAGAGATGCGGGGAGGAGGGGGGAGGCGTCGAAGAGAGGCAGCCCCTGAATTTCTTATCATAATGAAATTCGAAATGCGAGGAATAAGGAAGGGGGAGGGAAGGCGGAAAGAGACGAGGCATCGGCGGCCCCGAGCTAACATCCGACGGTGGTGGGGTCTCAGGAGGTGGCAGCGGGGAGGGGATGGATGGATGGATGGATGGAT
>CAJNDV010032695.1:14285-29010 GCA_905221635.1 Symbiodinium sp. CCMP2456
GCTCTAAGCGTCGACCGTCCTTACCGGATGGTGCCAAGTCGGCGTCCACTAGGGCTGAAGCCCGTCGCGTGGACGCACCGCGCCCACCAGTGGGGACGCGGTAGCGACCGCCGCCAGCGCTAGCTGGAGAAAGCGGCGGTCTTTGTTTAGGGTTTAGGGTTTGGGGTTTAGGCTTTAGAGTTTAGGGTTAAGGGTTTAGGGTTTAGGGTTTAAGTTTAGTGCTTATGCTGTTTCTGGCTGTTGGGCTTTTGTTAGGGCGTTGTCGGGCTTTAGGGTCTTTAGGGCTTTTTCGGGTTTAGTAGGTTTTTAGGGTTTTAGGGTTTAGGGCTGAAGGCTTAGGATTTCAGAGGTCGGCTTGTCTTCAAACACCCCCCGTATCGGCCCGCTTATTTTAAAGGAAGCTACAGGTGGGGAGTTTAGGGTATATGGGGCTTCTAGAAGGCTTCTATAAGGTATATAGACCTTCTATAAGGCTCCTATAACGGTAACTACCCACCTGAAAATGTCCTAGACCTATACCCCAAAATGTTTTTGTTGAGCCCTGCTGGTCTAATTCGCGGATTCGGTGAATAAACGTTGGGATGTAGCGGTTTAGGGTTCAGGGGGTTAGGGTATAAAGATCTTCAGTTTCGGCTTCAGGGGGTTGAGGGTTTTGGGGTTTAGGGTTTAGGGTTTAGGGTTTAGGGTTTAGGGTTTAGGGTTTAGGGTTTAGGGTTTAGGGTTGAGGGTTGAGGGTTTTGGGTTCAGGATTTAGCACCTACGGTTGTTGTTGGATTTAGGGCTCACGCGGATTAGCAGGGGCCTCTCGCAAGAAAGTCTTGAGGGGAGGCTCAGATACCCTAAACCCTAAACCCTAAACCCCGGTGAGTTTCTATCAAGAAATCGAGAAGGCAACCCTAAACCCTAAACCCTGTCTAAACCCTAAACCCTAAACCCTAAACCCCAAACCCTGGGTTTCTAAAGCGGAGTCGGGTCAGGGGTTCTAAGAACAGCTTTCTATAGGAGGTGTATAGGGTTTGTAGGGTTTTCAAGCGTTAAAAGGTTTAGGGTTTAGGGTTAAGGCTTAGGGCTTAGGGTTTAGGGTTTAGGGTTTTGGGTTTAGGGTTTCGGCCAAAAGTTAGGTTAAACCCACACCATACAACCCTGAACCCCCAATACCCTCAACCCTGAAGTCGCTGCAGCAAGCCTTGTACATAGCCGCCCTTCTAGTAACCCTATGCACCAAGAAAAAAACCCTAAACCCTATAAAGCCTAAACCCTAAACCCCCAAACCCTAAACCCTAAACCCTAAACCCCTGAACCCCAAACCCTAAACCCCCTGCCGCCCCAAAGCAAACTCAAAGCGCGCCCAGCGTCGGAGTGCTGCCTGCGAAAGAGCCGTCGTTCAGGCACTCAAATGTGGAGCCTACTCCTCGGTAGCCAACAGCACCTCGGCGGTGTAGGGTCTAGGGTTTAGGGCTTCGGGTTTAGGGTTTGGGGTTAAGGTGTGTTTACAGCTTCTTTTCACCGGCTTGTTATGAGTTCTTGAATGGTGCTTATTAAAACTTCATTAAAGGTGTTTGACAGTGTCATATAGGCCGCATGAGGGTGTTATGGAGTCCTACAGGGATGTTATAAGGGTGCTAGCATGTTATAGGGCTCTTACATGTTCTTTTTGGGGTATTACAAAAGTTCCGAATTACCAAGCACTAGATGGTTTACGATGAGGGGGACTAGGGGTTAAACGTCTGGGGTTTGAGGTTTAGGGTTTGAGATTTAGGGCTTAAGTTTGAGTGTAGGGCTCAGGTTTATGGTGTAAGGGTTTGAGGCTTGGGCTCTTGAGTCTACCCTAAACCCTAGACCCGAAACCGTGGTTGCACTGGGGGGTTTAGGGTTTTTAGGGTGAGGTATTCTTGAGACCTCTTTGGTCCCATTTCGGCGAGTTCTTTCGGGTCCTTTTCGACCTATATGGTACGTCGCTGACATCTGAAACTCACACGTGGGACGTAAACCCTAAAGCCTAGACCCTAAACCCTCAAGAAAGAAAGAAATAGAAGTTACTTGTCATTGTTCACGTTGAGCCTCCTTAACCGTCAATTTCAATCCCAGCCCCCAGTCCCAGCCCCCAGTCCCAGCCCCAGGTGGGGCACACCCCAGCATCGCGCAGCCCAGCCTAGCCAGTCCCACAGGCCCCCGACCAGCCAGCCCCAGATTCAAAAAATCAAGTTCCAAAAAGCAAAACTCTGCCAAAACGTTCGGTCAAAACGTTTCGGTCAAAACTAGCCCACACAAACCCTTAACAGCCTGAGCAACTTCTATAAACCACTTAGGGGTTTAGGGTCTAGGGTTTAGGGTTTAGGGGCTTTGGGTTTAGGGTTGTGGGTTCAGGGCTAACTACTAAGGGCGTTACATATCCAAGGTATGTCCCTAAACCCGAAGCCCAAAACCCAGTTCCGGCCGTCGATTCATGGCTCTTTATCAGCCTTCGACAAGGGACCTGACACCTACCTACATAACCCTAAAACTTAAGCCCTAAACCTTGAACCCTTGAACACTAAACCCCGGAACCCCCAAAACCCAAAACCCTACACCCTAATTAAACCCCTCAACCCCTAGACCCCTATGTAGGCCCCAAACAGCATCCAGGGAGCAACTCACCAGGCAGGTGTCTCCAGCCGACGCCCCAATGCATGCCTCCACAGGTTCGGGTTCCCGTGAAAGGCACTATAACGGCTGGAGGTTCATGGGTAGTTATAAGTGGAGTTATAAGTAGGGTAACTGTACGTATAACCCACATTCCCTTCAGCCCTAAACCATAAACCCTTCACCCTTAAACCCTCACCCGTAGACCCTAAACCCTAGTTGGAGGTTCATGGGTAGTTATAAGTGGAGTTATAAGTCCCCTAGTATGGGTTACAATTACAGCTACCCTTCTTAACCTCACTTATAACTACCCATGAACCTCCAAGTAGGGTTTAGTGTTTGGGGCTACCTATTCCACTGCTAAGATAGGGGTTAAACTAGCAAAAGCTGGATCATACAGAGGCCTGGAAGATTCATAGTCACTAAATGGCTCTATGATCTTCCCCAACATTCCAAGTACCCGAAACCCTGAACCCTGGAGCCCTAAACCGTGAACCCTTAACCCTTCAACCCTCAACCTCTAAATCCTAAAAGGCCCAACAGGAGAGACCGTCTTGGGAGTGACTCCTCCAAACGACTTGGGGCCTCAGACCTCGAAACGCCTGAGAACCCGAAACCCTAAACCCTAAACCCTAAACCCTAAACCCTAAACCCTAAACCCTATTCTGTCTAAGGTTAAAACCATGGGCCGCTAGCATGGGCCCTTAACCCTCAGATCCTAATACACCTCCTATATACCCTATATGTACCCGTAAGGGTTTAGGGTTTAGTGTTTAGGGTTTAGGGTTTAGGGTCCCTTTAAAGGCCTAAGGGTCCATATTAGGGCCCCATACTTCTAACCTTGGATTCTGGGTTCTTGTTAAGGGAGTTAACTTAAGTTACCCTAATAAAGAAACCATATGAAGCTCTAGTCAAACCATTGCTTCGAACAGACAGCCCTATGAAAGCCTAAACCCTAAACCCCTAAACTCTAAGCCGCTATACCCCTAAACCCTGAACTCTAACTCTACTTGGAGGTTCATGGGTAGCTATAAGTGAGGTTAAAAGTAGGGTAACTGTAACTATAACCCATATGAGGGGACTTATAACTCCGCTTATAACTACCCATGAACTTCCAAGCATAAAGCAAAAATAAGAAACAACTGCTCGAGGCCTCGATATCCAGGCCAGGAGCCACGGGAAGTTCGTCAGCAGGGCAGCTCACCGCGATGCAAGAGGGCGCCGTGCCGGAGAAGGTACCTTAAGCGCTTGGGATTCCGGGCTTATAGGTTTTCTCGAAGTTTGGGATCCCTTTTAGCCCCCAGAATAGTACGGCACCTCGTCCAGTAATTACCCGAAGAAGGGGACCCCAACTTAGAGAACTACCCATATACTGTAGCGGCCTCAAGAATTAGAATAGGGTTTTGGGGCCCACTGTACTATCATTATAACAAGGAGCCCCCAAAATAGTATTGGTAGTTATTTAGGCCCCTATAGTCAACAGCCCTAGGCCCTAAACCCTAAAATCGGGCTACATCGTCTCCTTTCAACTCCCCGACTGTCCCTTCGACAACTGAACCTCAACATAGCTTAAGGTTGGTCTCAAATGATGAACGGCTGGATAAGATTATCCGTATGAACCCTAAACCTGAAGTTACGATTGTTTCCAAAACTGCGGGGTGTATGGCCTGGCTGGGTCTACGTGCCTCCAACAACACCCTTGCCCAACACAGCGGAACCTCAGGAATAGTACTAGTAGCTAGGGCTTTAGGGTTTAGGGTTTAAGGGCTTTGGGGTGTAGGGCTTCAGGGGCTACGGGCTTTAGGGTTTAGGGTTTCGGGTTTGAGGGCTGTGCGGCTTCGGGCTTAAGGGCTTTGGGGTCTAGGGTTTAGGGCTAAAGGGCTTCAGGGTTTAGGGTTCTGGTATAACTACGACGATCCCTAACGCGAACCCCGTAAAAACCTTTCATAATCCCTATACCCTAATAGAACACCATACATTTACATCCTACTAAAGTTGAACGCTTGTAAAACCTTGAAAGCCCTTACTAAACTCCATGAAAACCCCAATGCAAACCCTCGAAGACCCCATCCAACCCTCTACGATCACACTCCTGAACCCTCAACCCTTTAGGGTTTAGGGTTTAGAGGTTTAGGGGTTTAGGGGTTTGGGGGTTTAGGGGTTTGGGGGTTTGGGGGTTTGGGGTTTAGGTTCTGGGGGTTTAGGGTTTAGGGTTTAGGGTTACCCTACCCCAAACCCGAAACCCTAAACCCTAAACCCAAAACCCGAAACCACGGCTCCTCTCTGGAAGGCATGGGACCATCCGACCCACAGAGGAAGGCAGCCGAGGAAGGCTCAAAGCCAGGCAGGCAGGAGACGATGCAGATTTCCTTGGCTTAGGGTTTAGGGCTTTGTGTCTAGGGTTTAGGGTTTAGGGTTTATATGGGGCTTAGGGTTCTTTCCTTGGCAAAAGGAGCTTTTTGGGTTTAGGGCTGTTTGGGTTTAGGGTTTATATAGGGCTTAGGGTTCAGGAATGGGTTTTAAGGGTGCAGATTTCCTTGGCAAAAAGGTGCTTTTTTGGGCTCAGGCTTTAGGGGCTTTTTGGGTTTAGGGCCTAGAGTTTAGGATTTGGGCTTAGGGTTTAGGGGTTTGGGTTTAGGGCCTAGGGATTTTGGATTTGGGCTCAGGGTTTAGGGGCTTTTTGGGTTTAGGGCCTAGGGTTTAGGATTTGGGCTTAGGGTTTAGGGGTTAGGGTTTTAATGGAGGGGCCTTAATAATTAGAATGGGGTTTTGGGGTGTGTTATACTATACTCGGAATGGGGAACGCCCAGAATGGTTTCGGTAGCACCCTAAACCCTCAACCCTAATCCCTAAACCCAAAACCCTAATTTTTTTAGGGTTTGGGGTTTAGGGTTTAGGGATCTCTAGGGTCGCTATAAAGGGTTCCTAGAACGCTTACTAAAAGGGTTCCGATAAAGCGTTCCTCAAAGGGAACCCTAAACCCTAAACCCTAAACCCTAAACCCTAAACCCTAAATCCTAAACAATGCTATAAAGGGCATTATCGGGCCTAGGGGTTCCGATTCTTGGGTCTTGGGCCCGGGGGGTTTCGGGGTTTAGGGTGGTTTCAGGTTAGGCTTAGGGCTTAGGGCTTAGGGCTTAGGGCTTAGGGCTTAGGGCTTAGGGCTTAGGGCTTAGGGTTTAGGGTTTAGGCTTTAGGCTTTAGGGTTTTTTGGTTTAGGGTTTAGGTTTTAAGTTTAGTGTGTGTTGAGGTTTCGGGCTTGCAGTTGTTCGTGCTGGTGACTGCGAGTGTAGTCTCGCACATATTGCTCTTGTCATGGGGGCTTGTAGCATGTGGCCGACTGACTAAGCCCTAAGCCCTAAACCCCTACACCCTAAACCCTACGCCTACACCCTAAACCCTAAACCCCAAACCCTAAACCCCAAACCCCAAACCCTAAACCCTAAACAACCCTGAACCCTGAACCCGAAATCATGAGCCCTAAACCCTTCCTAAACCCTAAACCCTAAACCCTGAACCCTGAACCCGAATTCCTAAACCCTAAACCCAAAGGCCCTGGTTTCAGCTGCTGTTTCAGCTACTGTAGAGGCCTTAGTCGGGTTTGATGTAGGGGCCTTAATAACTTGAACAGGGTTTTGGGGGAGGTTTACTATACTACCCTAAACCCTAAACCCTAAACCCTAAACCCTAAAACCCTAAACCCTAAACCCTAAACCCTAAACCGTTACTATAATTAAAACTAAGGGGCCCTAAACCCCCATTACACCCTAAACCCCTCTGCTCCTTGGTTTGAAATACATGTGGGGAGCCCAACATCCTGCAATCACGGAATATCACGCACTATAGCTTGAATTGTGGCAGGCTCTGTATATTACATGGAATATAGCTTTAATTGGCACTGTAGATTACAAGGAATATAGCTTTAATTGGAGAAGGCTGTCTACTCTACCTTAGGATCGATTCTTTGGCTCCCTGGGGACATCTAAAGTCCAGGCGTCTCCGGCAGCAGTATCTGCACAGGCAGAAGTGTCGTAGCCAGCCTCATGAAAGCTTCGGTAGTCACCCACGCTCCAGGAAACCCTAAACCCTAAACCCTAAACCCTAAACCGTATTCATACAGCAGGACTTAGGATTAGGGGGACCCTTTGGGGATAAATATGGTCCCTTCATACAGACCCTAGACCCTAAACCCTAAACCCTAAACCGTAGGATTAAGGGGGAATGTTGGGGACAAATATGGTCCCTTTCTGAGAGAGCCAAAAGGCAGCTTAGGAAGGGTCCCCTTTTAGGGGGTCTCTCTAGTGCTACCTAGGATACAGCGGCGGATTATGTTCCAAAGCAGGACCAAGGGCAAAAAACGGTTGCGATTCCGACCCCCGCTATATTACCCAGTGCACCATCTGGATCGTGCTGAAAAGGATGAAACCCTAAACCCTAAACCCTAAACCCATGAATTGGGTCTGTTCTCTGTTATGCATTGGAGACAAACAAGGTGCGACGGTTTGGGGGATCTAAGCTTGGGTTTTGGGTTTAGGGTTTAGGGTTTAGGGTTACCTCCCCAATAAGCCAAGGAAAAAATGTTAAACTTCCTGATTACTACTAAATTAAAAGAACCCAAAAAGTTTAAAGGTTGGGTATTGGGGAAGTAAGCGCCTAAACCCCTAAGCGCGCAAGATGAGAACGAAGGACTCCAGCTATGCCCGAGCTGTCGAAGCACACGAGGGCCCAGTTGAAAGATCGGCTTTTAGGATTTAAATTAATGTAGGGGCCTCAATAATGTCACAAGCTGCAACACAAAAATCGTCCCTGGATGGCAGCCCTAAGCCCTAAACCCGAAACCCCGAACCCTAGACCCTAAACCCTAAACCGTCCCGGTAGCTGGCAGCTGGTCAGCCGAGCAGGTGATCTTGCTGCAGGTAACCTCCCACTCAGGTGTCAGAGTCCTACACCCTTCGGGTTTAGGGTTTGTTCTTTACAGTTGGGGTGACGGTCTCTTTGTGCGCCTGCATGACTGTGCTCCCAACTAGACAACAACGACAGTTGTCGCATCGGGTTTAGGGTTTAGGGTTTGAAACTCCCAGACGCGTGTTAAATCCTGAAATCATGCTGACTATAGGTTTTTTATCCCGAACCAATCCCCCAACCACACTAATCAGGTGAAGGCAAACAACCCCGGCGCTACAGTGCATGCTGTTAGCGGGTTTCCAAAAGCTTCTTGCAGGGATTGAAAGGTGAAGCCAAAGTTTAAGACCCGGGGTATCCCCCGCTCTTTGTGCTGTGAAAAACTTTTTTTCGTGCTGTTCGGACCAGAACCCTGCCCCCTAAACTCAGAGATTAAGACCTGAACTCAGGAATATGGCGGAATCCTTTGAAACTCGAGAAAGCTTCGTCTCATGCTTTGGCGACTACACGGTATGGGGCTCTCTGAGAAGCCTGCGTTCGGAGGCTGTTATGCAGCCTGCTGGGCAAGCTGAAGACGGGTCTCTAAACCCGAAACCCTAAACCCCTAAACCCCTAAACCCCTAAACCCGAAACCAAACCCCTAAACCCCTAAACCCGAAACCACAGGAAATTCGCACACGTCCCAAGGTATGACCGCGAGTCATAGGATTTCGAGCTTTGAGCTTCAGAACTCGACGCCTGACCAGCCACAATGCACCCTAAACCCTAAACCCGAACCCCTAAACCCGAAACCCTAAACCCTACAATGCTGAGCAGCACTGGATGGGTAGGGAATCTGAAACCCAAACATTAATATGGGGGCCTTATTGTAGATATAGTATTACATACCTCAAATCCCTATTCTAATTGGCGAGGGAATCTGAAACCTACAACTCCAATGCGCCGGGGCTCTTCCGGGCCCACGAAGCGCGCCTCTCACGTGATAGATAGGTGGGTTTAGGGTTTCGGGGGTTAGGGTTTAGGGTTTAGGGTTTAGGGATGGACAGATAGACAGACGGGTAGATAGAAAGAAAGAAAGATAGATGGATAGACAGACAGGTAGATACGTCGGTAAGAAAGGATAGATCGCCAGCTAGATGGATAATTTTGTAAGCAGATAAGATGGGTAAACAGATAGGTAGATGGACAGACAGATAGATGGATTGATAGATAGATAGACAGACAGATGCATCGGTAGAAAAATATAGATAGACAGCTAGATGGATAGTTTGGTAAATAAACAAGACAGATAGACAGATAGATAGATGGATAGATAGACAACTATACAAATAGTTGGATGGGTAGCTAGGTAGACAGGGAAACAAACAGATAGACAAGTCGACATGTAATCATGTAGACAGGTAGATAGGTAGGCAGGCAGGCAGGTAGGTAGGTAGGTAGATAGGTAGATAGGTAGGGGTAGGTAGGTAGATAGGTAGATAGGTAGGTAGATAGGTAGATAAGTAGATAGGTAGATAGGTAGATAGGTAGATAGGTAAGGACCTTGTGTTTGGTTGCTTTACATAAATATCTTGAGAGAGTAAGCTTTTCGGTGCAAATAGGAGTTTAAGAGGCGGAGTCCGATGGGTTTAGGGTTTAGGGCTCTTAGGGTTTTTGGGGTTTGGGGCTCCTTTAAGGGGTCTGATAAGGGATCCGAAGGGGTTTCTATGAGGGGTTCAAAAGAGCTTCCTGTACGCTTCGCGTGCTAAAATGATAAGATCCTGATTAGCAGGACAAGATCTCACTTTCCTCACAGCTGGAGGATGAAACGAAGACAGTTTTGCGTTTGGGGTTTCGGGTTGAGGGTTTAGGGGTTTACTGTAGAGGCCCAAATAATTACCAACACTATTTTGCAGGCCCCTTCTTATGAGTATAGCATAATGGGCCCCAAAACTCTATTCTAACTGTTAAGGCCCCTTCTTACAGAACCCCTTATACTAACCCTTATAGAACCCCCTGGAAGGAACCTTTTAAAGGAACCCTATTCTAACTATTAAGGCCCCTATACTAAGGATTTAGAACTTGGGGCTTGGGGCTTAGGGCAAGGCGGCTTCTGGATCGGCCAACTCCTCAGCCCCAGAGGCCCAAACAAAGCACTACCCGGGTTTAGGGTTCAGGGTTTAGAGTTTAGGGTTTAGAGCTTAGGGCTTAGAGTTTAGGGTTTAGGGTTTAAGGTTTAGGGTTTAAGGTTTACGGTTCAGGAGAAACTCGGCACTCAACATTAAAAAAAACCTCGAAACGCTCAGGTGGTCGCATCAAAAGGCATGAGAATCATGGAGACAAATGACGTTCTGCCTCACCAAACTCGACAAACTACCAGGCGACTCGTATAAGTATGCCTGATAGGGAACCCTATCATGCTCGTAGCTGCCGAAACTCAAGTTGGGGATTCCGTAATGCATAGTCTTGAACGTTAAGCCCTAAACCCTGAATGAACCCTGCAGCTTAAATCAACCCTTAACCCTGAGTACAAGCCCTCTAGCCACCAATCAGTCGGATTAATAATAAACCCTAAACCCTAAACCCTAAACCTAACCCTAATGTACTGACCCTGGACCTATAGCCTCGGTCCTAGATTCTACACTCTAGATCTTAGGCCGTCGATCCTCTAACTCTACTTGGAGGTTCATGGGCAGTTATAAATGAGGTTATAAGTAGGGTAACTGTACTTATAACCCATATTAGGGGACTTATAACTCCTCTTATAACTACCCATGAACCTCCAAGTAAAGTTTATAAAAGTTGAGTGGGGCTAGAGTATAGGTACCGCTATTGACTGTGATTAGAGATAGAGCTCTCTACAGAACTCTTATCTACGAACCCTAAACCCTAAACCTAAAACCCCAAAAGCCCTAAACCCTAAAACCCTAAACCCTAAACCCTAAACCCTAAAACCCTAAACCTAAAAACCCCAAAAGCCCTAAACTCTAAAACCCTAAACCCTAAAACTCCCAGTTCTTTGGGCCTCAGAGGGGTTGCAGACATACTCGGCATCTTGACCTTGGTACGTCGCCACGCAGGAAACGGTGCCTCGGCTGATGGCAAGCTGTTTAGGGTTTAGGGTTTAGGGTCTAGGGTCTAGGGTTTAGGGTTTAGGGTTCAGGACCCTTAAAGGGATTCTTGGGGTTATAAGCTGTTTAAGGCTTTTTTTAAGTGTATTGGCCCTTTCTCCTCGCCGAAGCTGTGACGGACCTGCCTGGTGCAGGCTTACACTAGACCCTGCCAAACAGTAACGCAGGGAAAAACACACTCCATCAGCTGTTTAGGGTTTAGGGTTCAGGGTCTAGGGTCTAGGGTTTAGGGTTTAGGGTTCAGGACCCTTAAAGGGATTCTTGGGGTTATATAGGGGCTTTATGAGACTATATAAGGAGTATACAAGAGTTATATAGGGTATGAGGGTTAGGGGTCCCTTCTAGAGTTCCCTCCTACTGTCCCTGAATACTTGGAGGATCACGGGACTTAGCAAGTAAGGTTATAAGTGCCCTAATCGGGGTCGTAACTAGTAAACCCTAAACCCTAAACCAAAAAAGGCGGGCACCCAGTTTGACGCAAGTCCTGTCCTTCCTAGTCTTATATTTCTCAAGGACACCCTAAACCCTAAACCGTCGATCCCGAAGCAAACAAGGGAAGGAAGCCTGGCCCACTAAATCCTCGACTCCACAAGTAAGGGCCTTAAGAATTAGAGTAGGTTTAGGGTTTAGGGTTTAGGGTTTAGGGACTTTGTGCTCCTTCATGGTATACTTATAATAAGGAGCGCTAAGGAATAACAGTTTCGACCCCCGAAAACCCCGCAAGTTAACAAAAGGCTGCGGAATGTGGAGCCCGGGCACAGGCTTGGCCATTCACTTTGCCCAGGCAGTCGCTCACCTGAGCAGCCAAAGGTTACCTAAACCCTAAACCCGTTAATTAAAGGAAACTAGAGGTGGGGAGTTTAGGGTATAGACATGAATGATATAGGGCTTCTATAAGGCTTCTATAAGATACATCGACCTTCTATAAGGCTCCTATAACGGTAACTACCGACCTGAAAATATCCTAGACTTCACCCTTAACCCTAAGTTGAGGGGTTAGGGCTGGGGTTCGCGCTTGAGCGTGTTGGGCTCAGGGTTTGCGGTGGTTTGGGGTTTAGGGTTTAGGGTGTAGGGCTCGGGGTTTGCGGTAGGGGAAGTAGGACGGGGCTTTCGACATGTAGCTGCTCTCCGTCTGCTGTCACGCCTGCTTCGGTTAAGGGTCTAAAGCCCTGAACTAACTGCTGAACATCCCTAAACCCCCAAACACAGAGCCCTTAACCCTAACCCTAAACCCTAAACTCAAAACCATAACCTAGACAACGTTGCCTGCGAGTTACAAGCGCTGATGGCGTTTCTCCTGCTAGGATGGCCCCCTCACAGCACAAAGGGAAAAGCTACCTTTGACCAGAAACCCTCCAAAATTGTAAGGTATGGCCCCTTAGTCAAAACGGTAGGCTTTTGGATTCTCAGGTAAAGTTTAGGGCTTAGGGCTTAGGGTTAAAATGACCCAAATGCCTACATCGTCTATACTCTTATTCGTGCGACCATGAAGCTGTCATGCCACGAGTTGCGAGCAATGACAGCACACAGAACCCTGTTGGCCAATGTACTCCTATACAGGCTCTATACTTGGAGGTTCATGGGTCGTTACAAGTGGAGTTACACGTCCCCTAATATGGGTGGTAAGTACAGTTACGCTACCTATAACTTCACTTATTACTACACCTGAACTAGAAATTAAACACCCTATAGAACCCTTAAAGGAACCCTTAAGGGAACCCCATAACTCCACTTATAACCTCACTTATTACTACCCATGAACCTCCAAGTAAGGTCTTCCTTCGAGGGTTCGTATACAGGTTCTATAAGTAGGGTTTAGGGTTTAGGGTTTTAGGGGGTTAGGGTTTAAGGGTCCATGTACTCGCATATTTTATGTAGACCCCGACCCCGTCTCGCTAGATCCTTGCGATAAACCCTGTAAATAAGATAACCCCATTTTTAAAAACCCTAAACCCTAAACCCTAAACCCCTAAAAGCATGCTTGGTGTGAGTGCCTTGTGCTGCGCATGGCGACCAGTGGGTCGGTGCGCTGTTTCGTGCTTTGAGAAGGGGCTCCGGGTGGTGGGAATAGGGTTTAGGGTTTAGGGTTTAGGGTTTAGGGTTTAGGGTTTAGCGAATTAATTAAGGCTTAATGATTTAATGTCGGGGCCATAATAATTGGAATAGGGCTTTGGCTAAACCTCTAAGGCTTCAGGGTTTGGGGTTGAAGGATACTTGATACATACCCCATAGAGAATAAGAGCCTTATAGCTTACCCGAAAAGGCTCTGGCAAAGCCGACTAACCCTGTCGAAGTCTAGAAATAGAAGCCCTGATGACATATAAGAACTCGAAGTCTAGAAACCCTCATAAGAACACTACCAAAGAACTCCACAAGCCTAAACCCAAAGCCTAAACCAAGTCAAGCAGCATCCACCCCTGGACCGGTCGGCAAACCGCCGGAGCAGAAGACGAGCTGCGTCTGCGTAGTGGTGGCCTCGGCTACTCTCAGGGCCTTCATCCATGGGGTATGGGGTTTAGGGTTTAGGGTTTAGGGTTGCTGAGGAAGATGGAACACGAAGATGAACGTCAAGATGAAGGTGAAGGTGATAATAGCAGAGGCTGTGGCGAAAGAGGCGACGATAATAATCATCATCAACATAATTATCATCACCGTCGTCCTCCTCCTCCTGCTCCTCCTCCTCCTCATCATCATCATCACCATCAAAATCACCACCATCACCATCAGCGTCATCATCATCATCATCATCATCATCATCAACACCATCATCAACATCATGATTACCATCAACAGCATCATCATCCTCATGATCATCATGACCATCATCATCATCATCATCGTCATAATGAGCATTATCATCAACACCACCATCATCATCACCATCACCATCATAATCATCATAGTCATCAAACTCTCTATTCATGGGCGTCATCGTCACCACATGGATTTGCGCAGTTAGTGCCACACCCTACTACAGCATAACTATATAGCAACCAAGGGGCACATTCTTGCTAATTTGCCGCAACGCTGAACTATACAAAATTCTGGCTTGAACATTCAGGCTTCGCATGACTTGAATTCTGAGCCCATGAGGAGCACCCCCTGCGATGCCCCGCTGCAGCTGAAAGAACCGTCGTCCACGTCGTTGTCGGCGTACACGTCGGGGCGTCGCCGGTGAAAACCTCCTGCAAGGCTACAACTTGACTTCAAAAGCGGGCGGGGATACTTCCGCGCAGGTAGGATGTCATTAATTCGGCGGGCTTTCGTAGACAGGGTATTTTCTGAAACTCCGTACGTGCTAGTTGCGCATGTTGAGCAGCGCCGAGCCTGCTTAGGGTGAAGATTGTACCTGCGAAGGTATTAGTAGTGTATGGGCCTGTATACTGACCAATACTATTTTGGGGGGCTCCTTAGTATAATAGTAATATAATGGGCCCCAAAACCCTGTTCGAATTATTCAGGCCCCTGTATTAGTTTGCTGCGAGGCCTTCTACTCTTCAGCCGACGACTGGGGGCTGTCCAGAAGTATTCATATCACCAGGAACGGCACTGCCAATGCTCTTCTAGCACTTGCAGGTAGCAATCGCACTAGCAGTAGCAGCAGCAGCAGCAGCAGCAGGAGCAGGAGCAGGAGCAGGAGCAGGAGCAGCAGTAGCAGGAGCAGTAGCAGGAGCAGTAGCAGTAGCTGCCATTGTTGTCGTCATTGCGCTGGTGGTGGTGGTATAGTGGTACTAGGCGCCGAAAGAGCATCATGGCTATGGCTCTTGCTCTTGCAGCTCTTTCTCATAACTACAAACCCACTGGCTTTCTGATCGAGACGGCATCTTTCTGCAGCAAGATAGGCAGCAAAAAGGCCACATCTTCTCCAAAGCATGGCACAAACAATCGCAATACCAGCATCCCTCCAGGTCCTACACCCCTCAAGGCCCTTAACCCAGAACCCCTAAACCCTAAACCCTAAACCTTTGACCCCTAAACCCTAAACCCCTAAACCCTACACCCTAAACCCTAAACCTTAAACCTTTGACCCCTACACCCTAAACCCTAAACCCTTGACCCCTAAACCCTAAACCTTTGACCCCTAAACCCCT
>CAJNDV010032696.1:18072-31144 GCA_905221635.1 Symbiodinium sp. CCMP2456
GCGCCTTGAAGTTTCTTCCAGTGCTTGAAGAGCAACCCGGACTGTAAGGGCTTGGGTTTCAGGGTTTAGGGTTTAGGGGTTTAGGGGTTTAGGTTTTAGGGGTTTAGGGGTTTAGGGTTGAGAGGTTTAGGGTTTCTGGTTTAGGGTTTAGGGGGTCAGGGCCTTTGGGCTTCAGGTCCAGGATGTCTGGTCGTAAGCCTTAAGAAGATACCAACAGTAGCGAAGTGCGATCCGAGGGTTGTTTTCGATCAAGCGCCGTAAAGTCCAAAAATATGATCGAAAAGCCTCGAAGGCATTGCTGAATCCCAACTAGGTCCCTCTGAGCATCATGCTTAACATTCATTGCAGAAGCAGTTGAAACCTAGTTCCCAACCATAATGGCCACAACCCTGGACAAGATCTTCAAGTCTGTCCAAACACTCTTGCCCTAGTGCCATTCACTGCGAGGCTCGCCAACGACATAATCCGCGGATTTCTGGGTGGCGCTGAGGCAGGGTTTAGGGATTTTGTGATTTGGGTTTTCGCCTTCCGTGACTTGGGCGCTTTGTGACCCGGGCGTGTGTGACAAACAAGCTGAGCGGAGCGTGCCATCGTCATCGTCATCGTTGTCGTCGCCATCATCATGGTCATCATCGTCGTTATCGCCCCCGTCATCAACGTCATCCTGCTGATCATCATCAACATCATCACTACCGCTGATTCGTGAGCCGCCGCCGCCACCACCACCATCATCATCACCGGCCTCACCATCATTATCACCATCACCAACATCATCTCCATCATCCTCATGCGGGTTCTTGTTCTTCCATTGCCATCATGAGCAGAATCTGCCATCCAGTCATCATGGCCATCAGGGCGACCATGATCACATGATATTTAGCGTGAGCATCCTATCCCGGGAGCCATAGAAAAGCTATCACAGTATACTGGTGCACTGGTATACGAACAATATACCGTAAGTTACTACACCCTAAACCCTAAGCCCTAAACCCTAAATCCTAAACCCTAAACCCTGAACCCTAAACCCTAAACTCTAAACCGTCGTCATAAACTATCATGCTACTAAAATGTCGGATCCCCAGGTTCCCTTCGTGGTGGCGCACTGGAAATGGCGGGACATGTCGGCAGGAGGACGGGGCGCAGAAGCTTTAGGGTTTAGGGTTTAGGGTTTAGGGTTTAGGGTTTAGGGTTTAGGGTTTAGGGTTTAGGGTTTAGGGCAGAAGCACGAAAGTTTGCTCCAAATTCTTCGCAATGTATCAGGGGCTTTGTGTGTAGGGTTTAGGGGAACATGACAAGACACTCTGGCTTGCATGAACTTGCGTAGCTTATTTTGCGAATCAAGTTTTATAAGTTACGATTGGAAATCACCTGCAATCTCGTGGATTGCCGATCTATCATTCAGGCCTCCTGGAGTACTTTGACCAGAAGAAGGCTGCTTGGAACTGTGAGGCTTTGATCTACCAGGCTTGAGAGGAAGCAGAGTTCATCTTAAACCCAACACCCCAATAATACCAAAGCCCCGAAGCCCGAAGCCCTACAAGCCCAATGTCCCAAACCCTGAACCCTAAACCCTAAACTCCCTAAGCCCTAAATTTCTAAACCCCAAAGCCTCGAACCCTCAACTCTTAGACCTGGACCCTGAACCTGATACCTTTAGGGCTTTGGGTTTAGGGCTTGGGGTCTAGGGCTTGGGGTTCAGGGTTTAGGGTTTAGGGTTCAGGGTTTAGGGTTTAGGGTTCAGGGTTTAGGGTTTAGGGCTTCGGGGTTTGGGTTTAGGGTTTAGGGTTCCTCAAACCTCTGAACCTTTTCAGGTCAAGGAGATGGCTCAGGAGTCAATGCCGGAACGGATGCACATGGCTCTGCAGGAATGTCGCCGGGACCTCTAAACCCTAAACCCTAAACCCTAAACCCTAAACCCTAAACCCTAAACGTAGGGCTTGGAGAGACTTTGGGGTTTCAGTGTGGATGGTTTGGTGTTTAAACCCTAAACCCTAAATTAGGGGGTTGTAGGGTCTCCCTTAAAAAGGGTAGGTTCTTTCGGGTCAGATATGTAAGGGTTATATAATATGAGGCATCAGAAGGGAGGGGTGTAGTTGATGGGATTCTCATGGGTCGGATCGTTGAGTCGGCGTTCTTTGGGTCTGGGGCTTCCAGGCTTTAGGGCTTCCGGGGTTTGGGTTTAGGGTTTAGGGTTTAGGGTTTAGGGGGTTTGGGATAGGATCTGAGGTCTGAGGTTGAGTGCTAGTCATGTTGGCAGCGTTTGCAGCAGCAGTCAGATTCTGCTTAGGAACAGCGGCGATGGTTGACGCATGGTCCGTCCAGGTTGGTCTTAGTGTGAGCTTTGTGTTCGAACACATATGGAAGTGCCGTAACCCCGAACCCTAAACCCTAAACGCGAAAACTGAACCTCGAACCCTAACCCCTTAAGCCCTAAACACGAAACCCTGAACACGAAACCCTAAACCCCCTAAGCCCTAAACACGAAACCCTGCACCCTATAAGCCCCAAACAAAAACCCGAAACCACAAACCCTGAACCCCGAACCCCGAATCCTGAACCCCCTAAGCCCTTTAGGGTTTAGGGTTTAGGGTTTAGGGTTTAGGGTTTAGGGTTTAGGGTTTAGGGTTTAGGGAGAGGGCTTCTGGCCGGTTTTCAGCCTCCCCGGGCTCTTGGCCATGCAAATCACAAGACCTTTCAATTTTCCTATGCCCAGAGGGGTCGGACCATGGGAATTAGGGCTTAGGGCTTGTAGGGTTTAGGCTTTAGGGTTTGTAGGGTTTAGGGTTTAAGGTTTGTAGGGCTTTGGGTTTAGGGTTTGTAGGGCCATACCTCCTGTATAGTCCGCAATACGACTAGTTCATGTATAGAGCAGTTCCAAGCAAGCTCCAAGCTTTGTACCACTAAGGATCCCGATCAGACTGCGTAGTATAATATTCCCTGACACCCTGTGCTCTTTCTGAACCATGAAGGCCTCTGTAGCCCCAGAGAACCCAATACCCCTTAATTATGGAATATACCTTAAACTAGAAGGGCCTCAATATTCTGGTTTGAGGTATATTCCTTAGTTAGGGGTAGTGGGTTATCTGGGGCAGGGCTTAAACCCTAAACCCCAAACCCTAAACCCTAAAACCCTGAACCCTAAACCCTAAACCCTGAACCCTAAACCCTAAAAAAAAACTGAACCCTAAACCCAAAACCCGAAACCCTAAACCCTAAACCCTGAATCCTAAAAGCGGACCTGAGACCTGCCACAGCCCATGGCCTACAAAGGCATTCCCGAGGAGTTCCGCTGTGCGAACCTTTTTGCACCTCAGCGCGGATTAGGGTTTTAGGGTTTCTGGGATGAGTGGGTGCCCTAAACCCCAAACCCTATAAACCCTATATACCCTATAAACCCTATAAACCCTATAAGCCCTATAAACCCTATAAACCCTGCAAGCCCTATGAACCATAAGCCCCAAACCCAATAACGGGGATAGACTGTTGGTACGAGGCTTGGGGCTGAATTCTCTGAGACCCTAAACTCTGTACACGGTTTAGGGTTTAGGGTTTAGGGCCTAAATCAATAATTACCAATACTATTCTACGAGGGCTCAGATCGCCTACCAGCAGGTACGGTAGGAACACTCTGCCCCACGCACCCAAGGAGGTGCATCCCCCGCGGCGCCATCGGGTGCCACTCGCCGACCTGGCACAGGCGCGAGCGGAGACGACGATCTACCACACGGAGGGCACTGGCCAAGGGCTTCCAGCCCAACAGGAAGCGTCTGCGACAGCTGGCGCGACATCACGCCACTGCACCAGAGTTTCGCGCAAGACTGACGCACCTCATGGGGCGCGGAGGTCGGGGCGGCAAGACATGGTCCAGCCAAGGATCCGACAGCGGTGGGGCTGGTGCGCGCAATTGGCAAGTCTGGCATGGAGCGTCACCTACTGTTGCGCCTTGGCGTACACGACCGGAGCCCAAAGCTTCGTTCCCTGCCTACAACTCCCGCCCGGCGCCGACCGATGTGGAAGAAGGACCAGAGCGACCTGGACCACGCGAGGATGGAGGCCTCAGCTCGTTCCAGGCCCTCCTGAACATAGCCCGCAAAGCCGAGAACAAAGTCTCGAAGACTCAGGCGGCTATAGAAAGGGGCAAAAGACAATACGCGAGCTTTCAGAAAGATCTACGGACTACATACCTGAAAGAGAAAGAACGCTTTGCCAAGGACCAGGAGCGCATGCAAAGGGAACTCGAGGAGGCCCTTCACATCCAGCAGCAGGCCAGAATGGATGTGCAGCGTGCCGTGCTCCCCAACACGGCCCCGGCAGCGATACAGCCAGACCCAGCCGAGAAGGAATGGGACCGACTAACAAGAGAATGGGAGCAGGAGCTCGAGTATGGCAACGAAGAGGTCTTACGACGGGCGCTCACCGCCCGTGCGGCAGAAGCGTTCAGAACGCCAGTGAGGACGCCTGTCATTCCGGACAGGTCGCCCCTTCCAAGGTCAGCGGCTACAGCCAGAGGATTGATAGAGCCCATGGAGACCGAAGTCGGGCCCATCAGCCCTCTGTGTGCAGCGGACCCCTATCTTGTTCCGCAGGGTCCTGTGGCCCCATCCCCTGGCGCTCTGGCTGGATCGCTGGAGGAGATGACTCTTGGGATGACACCGGGCCGACCCCCAGCCCATACAGGTCGCAGGGACCCGTCTACTCCGAGACTTCCGACTCACGTGGAAGCTCCACGAGGAGACGTGAAGCAAGATTCGAGACCTACGGGCCCAGCCGCGGAGCTTGTTGCAGGGAAGACCCTTGGAGAAAAGCTGGAAGAAAGGCGGGCCGCCGAGCGCGTCGCCATGAAACCTTTAAATTCGGCGGCGCCAAGACGCAAGGACGTCGTATCGAGATACAGGAGGACGATTCAGACGACGAGTTGGACGCCTCCGGTGGCACGGAGGCAGCGGCAGCCTTGGTGAAGGAAGCCATGTCCTGACGACAATGAGCTCAGGTTCGGTACGTCGAAGGGGCCCGCTTTCCTTGAGCTCACCATGGGATCCAGGTGTGAGTTCACGAAAGCCGTTGCCCTGGAGATTGTTTGCCGCTCTTGAGGCTTGTCGCAAGTACGATCCCTCTGAGAGCACACTGAGCGCAGTGTACAGTTGTACAGAGCTTAGCGGGGTAGGCTGCTTTCCTACGCATGTGCGCCACCACGCATATGCATTTCTCTGTCGATCCACCACCGAAGTCACCCTGCCAGACTCCCCCCCTGCAACGGACACACCTCGGCCTCTGTCCTCTGCCGTACCTTGGGTGCATTGGGTTTGTGCTACCTTAGGAACTTGCGCTTGCTGCCTGGACTTCCGCCCTATAATCTCGGACAACCGTTCTCCCTATGGCGCCCAGGCTTTGGCCATCAGACTGCTTCTAGAAGCTGATCTCAAAGAGCCGTGCAATCATTGGCTTGGGTCACTTGAGGTTAAAGGCGCCCTTTTTGGCGACCCCTCTAGTTTTGGAATCCTTGTTCTGGGTATAGACCCAGCATTTTATGGCCAGCCCTCCAGTTTCAATAACAATGGCTGCGCCCTCACCCAGAGTGGTTTGTGCTTACGATGCAATTGCGCCGCTCCTTTAGGCTGCACCATCGAGCCATCTACTCAAGTCACAGCGTTGGATTTATACCACGCCGCTTCGGTGTCCTATACAGGTCAGGTTAAGGTGCCAAAAAGACATATCGGTGGCTCAGGGATGTCTACCGTACCTGCCTGTGTTTGGATACTAGGATACCTCAGTGACCTCGTCACTCGCATCATTCTTCCCATTGCCCGGACAGGCGCATTGCTTACGCTTTTTTGCCTTGGACATTTGTGTCTTCGAGCGTGGAAAGGCCAGTCCTCTAAGATAGGGGTTGTTTGTAGCGCCCCTCTCTCCGGAGTTCCTGCTAGCGTTCTCCGTTGTTGGAGTTTTTCCCCTAGTGCGCCACCCGTCTTAGATTGGCGGCCCCCTCCTAGGCGGCAGATTCCACGACACCTTGTCATGACAACGGCCCCCACCAAAGGGTTATGGCACCTGCTTTGGGGCTTGCTTTTCTGGCAGCTTCCGATATGCGTTTGGGCCGCACCTAAGGGCCTTCCTGACATTGTGCACTTGCATCAGCAAGTAGCGGCCGCAACTCCAGGGATGCCTGGTTGGCAGGTGCCTGACTACATTGATTCACATGTAGGGCGCGTCCCGCAAGGACCACCACCGCCCCAACCAGTGCGCTTCGAAATAGATAATCGGGCTCAGCATACCAGACCTGCAGAAACTGTTGATGTAAGTTTTCCAGTATGGGTTGCCGCCCCGGGATATCAACCCGAGGTACTGCAGCTTCATATCGGAGTGCCCTGCGACATAGAAGATGCTACCGATGTAGTTGAGAGAGCTACCGAGCATACGTGTCCGCCATTTTGCAGCAGGGCTATTCCGGTCAGGCCACAACCCTTTCCAACGTGCGCAGCTTATGTTCGTGCTCCCGATTGGACATCTTACGCCGCCCTTACCCTCATTTGCCTTGATATGCGAGGGATGCAGCCAGAAGGGGAAGGCCCTATCGTGGCATCTTGCGTTACCAGGCCGACGAGCCGGGCAGAGATCTGCAGAGTCGCGGGTGTTTATGGCACTAGGCCTTGCAATGTATATGTGGGTACTGATCAGGTGCCGCTTGCTGACGACGAGTCAGTAGTTCTTGCAAATGGCTGCCTTGTCACCCTAATGCTGTCCGATCAACGCCCCTTTGCTGCCAACGATCTGCAGTATAGGTTGCAGTTCCCGGCAATCTGGAGTATACCGGCCAGGTTCCCCAAACAGTCGCTTACCAGGGCCTCTTTGTTACTCCTTCATCGAACGGGGCGATATCTCCTTGCTTCTCGACCCAGTGCCGTCCCACATGATGTTGCAGCAGCTCTCTTCATTGGAGTTGAGAGAAATACGGTTGACTTTTTCGCGCCAGCAGAGCCCGGCCTAGAGCACTTTCAGTATAAGGGGTCTGACGTCAGGGGCGTCATTGCTGTTGTCGAGAATGCCAACGATCCTCGTTGTGTTGTGTTTCTAGACTTCAGGCAACTTGCCGAGGGCATACAATTCGTTGTCCTGAGTCAGCCGCGCATACCACTTGAGGACCTTCCCGCATATGTCACCAGACGGCCGCCACCTGGATGGCGTCTCAGGGTCAAAGGAGGCAGGCGCCGCAGGCACCACCTTGATGTTAATCATCTCGGGGTCCTCGTTTTCGGGTTCCAACATGTTGTCCCGGACTCAGACACACCTTCTCCTTCATCCTTCGATGCAACTACCGATGATTCCGATTCGGATGGGGATGATGGTGACGATGAGACACACAGTCACGACTCCGAGGCTACCACCAGGTCTCGAAGCCGAAGGCGTCGCAGCAGCCAAGGCCCGTCGCCCCGTTCGCCTTCAGATCATTCCTATCATGGGGACTGGTTAGACGAGGTTCTAGAGATAGTACCCCAACACCCCTTTTTTCAAGGGGTTCCCAGGGGAGACTGTACCACCTCTGCTGTAGTCCGACGACAGCCCGATCGAGGATTGCACTGTTACCTGCCAGTCGAGGCAGGCACTGCCCTAACTGAAGTGACCTACCCCTTCGGTTTAGGCCCCGGTACACCCGCTGCCAGCATTGTCCTGCCAGCTGCATCTGACCGTCGGGCACTTGACAGCCTTTTGCGTGTCCTCAATGCTGGACCCCACCCTTTTCTGGTTGGGGGAGACTCTCACTGCTGCCTCATCGTTGATCAACTTGCCAACTTTTCTGGTGTTTTCCAGCATCTTGTGCGCAAACAACGGATGCTTAGTGAGCCAAACCCCGGCTCCGCCGCCGAGGGTGTCCTCCTTAACACCCTGCGACGCATCACAATGCAGCTTGGGGGTGCGTGGCCCTATCGTGGCCGCTCCCTGCGCTGCCTTTCGATCCCCTTTCCGAAGATGAGACAGGGGAGGATGCGGCCGATGAACTTGTTCGCTGGGTTGCTTTCATTGTGCTTGTCCCTGAGTATACCCCAGAACATCTCACTGTGTCGGTGCGGTTTCCAACCGTCCTGGCAGACGTCCTGCACAGCATCCAACAAGCGCGGGATCCAGAGAAAGCCCGCAGGTTCCCATACCTCTTTCACATCCTCCCACAAAGGATTGAAGGCCTTGGCATCTTTGTGGCAACCCCGCATTGGCAGCAAAACGCAGTCGTGATTTGCCTTGATGCTACTGCCGTTGATGGCCGCATGTATGCTGCACAAGCGCCTACATACGTTGACCGATCTATCCTGCTTGACCTTGCGGACCTACCTGACACACCCCGCATCTGCGTGTTTGTTGGGCATGACCCTGTTCCTCTGACAGGCACCGCTACTATCCAAGTTGCCACCGGCACAGCAGTGTTCTTTCTTCCCCCCGATGCCGAGCTAGCGGTGGCGTGGGATCTGCCAACAAGCCTGTTGTATGCCAACGCATGGAGGTCCGAACCCAGCTGGTCTCCTCCTCATGAAGAAGCTGCCTATTGTCTGATACACAATCAAAGTCATCGAAGGCTACAGGTTGATATTAGAGACCCGCTTCGATACCGGCAACATCTTGCGGCCGCGATCGGGGCCCTAGACAGGGATGTTGTGGTTGTGCCAGCTTCACCTAGGGTAAACGATGCTGAGATTGACGGCATTGCTTGCCGCACTGCCATTGCCATCGCCACACGCCACCATGGCGAAACAGACAGATCCCAGCTTGTTATTCTTGACTCGCGTGCCCTTCTCGAGGGTTGGGCAACATGGCCTGTTTGGGATCGCCAGCTTCTGGTTGAGGAATTATTGCAACACCTCAGGGTGACAGCACCGCTGGGCTTCGACGTTTTTGTTTCTGGCCTTGCCAACGATGCAATAGTTCCCATTGCTCCAGGTCAGGTCTTTGTCATAGAGTGCATACGCAGACCCACGTTGCTGACAGACGTGCTGCCGCCCACTCTCCTTCTTGATGGGGAATCGGTGCACATCCGAGCGCCTGATATCACCACCACGTTGCTCGCAGTACAGGAGGCTATGCCTGGCTTGCTACAAGCAGCTCCTCAGACACACCCTGCTGGGGATCCAAGTCCTGAACCGCTTCAGGTCATCATAGTTGTACCTGACTACCTCCCCGAGCTGCACGAGCTTGAGGTTACACTTCCTGTTTCCCCAGATCTATTTCTTGAGAAGCTAGCAGCTCGACGTTGGGAGCAAGACAAACGTCGTTTTCCTCACCTCGCTCCGGTCACCCCACAGCCGGACACCAGGTTCGCCACAGTGCTCGCGCTACCAGACTGGCCTGCAGTACAACGTACCATACTGATAGATGCGCGTAATCTTGACGAACGCCTGTTCGCTGTTTGTGTGCCAGGTTCCCTGGAATACGGTTCCATATTGGCCATTGCTGATGTTGACCCCACACTTCAGGTTCGCATTCATGTTGGTGGTTCTCCTTGGCCCCTTGAAACAGGTGGCCGTGTCAACGTCACGGATGGCGATCTTATTACCATAGCACCGACTTCTTACGAAATGCCTGCTCTCCCTGAGCTACCTGATATGCTCCGCGACTCCGATGGATGGAGCGCTGAGGATGCGTTTGCCGGGCGTTATGATGATCGCATATGGGTCGTGACTGACACGGCCCCCATCTTGTATGATGTCAACCGCAGCCGCCTTGAGCACTTCCGGGCTGACATTGCAGCAGCTGTTGGCCTCCGCAGCGATAGCCTGCGCCTCCAGCCGGTCTCACCCCCTGTGCGAGATTTTGCTGACCTCGGCAGATTGACACGATCAGTTCTCCTTGCTTTGGATGAAGATTATTCTGGAGGACCTGGCGAACCAAACAACACGCCATTGCTCCTAGACCTTCGTCCGGTCTACCTCGGTTTCCAGCCAGCATATGCCCCTGATGGCCATTACTCGATTGAAGGCCTAGTCAGGCGCCTTTCCGACTTTTGCCCATCAGGGTTCGAAGTTGCTATCTTTGTAGGCATTCCGCCTGCCAGACACACAGAAGCCGTTCGGCGTGTGGCACCAGGGGATACGCTTACAGTTGAATTTGTACCAGCACTGCGCCCTGGCCTCCGTGAGCAGGGACGTGAAATCACAGCTGCGCAATTGCTTGATGATACTTCTGGCAGTGGGCATACTGGCACTAGCTCAGGTGGCCCTTCCATTGCCCCACAGCACAATTATGCTGCGCAAGTAGACACGCCATCTGTTGGCGAGACTGCTGGACGACACCAACATGACACCCACAGGACAGTTGCATGTGATGTCCAGAGTGGTCAGGTCCGAGGGATTATTACCTCATGCAAGGTTGATAGTCGAGTAGCCAAGTGGAGCGATGGTCACATTGAACAAGCCCGCGGCCCGGGCCCCATCTGCCTCACCTCTGTCCTCCTATGCCTTGCGAGTGTAGCAGTGCTACTTGGAGCACCAACACTGTCGGTTCTTGCCACCACCCTACTTTGTCACACTGGGTCCGGACGTGGAACGCCACTTTGTGTTGTGCTGCTAATCCTGTGTACTTGCACCCCACCAGTCGAGGCCATGAATGCGGCAATCTCTGCGCCAGCACACTGTAGCATGCAGCCGGCTATCGGTACCGGGGTCATCACTCCAGCAACAGCATTGCATAGAGCCCTGCCGACACCTTGTCGTAGTCGCATGACAGACGTCCCATCTTGCGCACATACATGTGGCAGCTACAAGGACTCATCTGCGTCAGACGACCTTTGTCCTCCAGCAGACACCCATGATGGCTTCTCTTTTGGATCAGGCATACCGGGACCGACCCTACTTGAACAGTGTGCAGCCAGTGCGACTTGCGAAGCTTTTTTCGAAGCAGCGACACTGCTCGAAACACTCGTGATGCATTATGCCGTGCCCGTGCCAGCTGCGCCGCCCCCAGCGTCTCCGCGCTCAAGCACACGTGCTGTGCTTCCTCTGGCACAGCTCGTTCCCGTCACGGATTATCAGGCCCAGGTTTTACACCTCTCAAAAACCATGTCCTTCCTCGAGCACGGTGTTGAAGGATGCGACTGGCTTGACAATTGCTTGCAATACCTGACACAGGAGCGTCAAGTGCCGTTGGACCTACGTACCCGCTTCGTCAATATCCAGATTTGGGACGAAGCCGGGCGCCCTAGACCCGACTGCATCCGAGTCTACACCGATGGTTCGGCCGCACAAGCCATAGAAAACCCCACTGTTTGTGGTTGGGCATTTGGCGTCTGGGCTGTCTGCCAGGATAGAACCATGCTAGTTGGATATGCGTCTGGCACTTCCACTAGCACTCAATCGCCATATCACATTGGGGAAGATGATGAGACCTCACAGACATCTGAGCAGCTTGCCATTGCTTGGGCCCTGTGTTGGATCATTGAGTACGGTCCCCAGTACTCATGCCCCATTCAGGTCGATTATGATTGCGTCGTAGCAGGCAAGGGCGCCTTTGGTGAGTGGAAGCCGCCAGCAAGTGCTACCAGTAACAAGGCTTCCGCCCTTTCAGCTTACTTGGTGCATTTGCGTCAACTCGCGGCGACACGAGTCAGCCTCAGCCATGGTTACGTGCCAGGACACGCCGGCCATCTTGCTAATGAATTCTCGGATCAGCTGGCAAAGAAGGCCCGCCGATGTCCGGAACCAGAGGAAGCCCGAATGCTTCCCGAATGGCCAGCGCAGCTCTATGCACATCCCTTGCAGTCATGGGGTTGGATGCTGGCGACCAGGAATTCCGATCTCCCTGCGCTATACTCGTTAGAGTCGGAAGCGGCCCGTTTGCAGGACGCTGATAAACGTCCCACCTGCGCACCCTTCCCGGATGCTTCCCGACCTGCGCCTCAGGCCGATTGCGTCTATGATTTTGTTGCGCTCACGTATAACGTACTCACTATGCGTCCTGCTGCAGGAACAAAAGGACCCGAGCCGGTAGGCCTTAGAGTTCTCGGTCGCAAAGCTTTGCTGAAACAACAGGTCCAGAGCCTACGTCCTTTGTTAATCGGATTGCAGGAGACACGGCTCCCTCAGGACTGCATGCAGTCTGATTCGGAGTACTGGATTTACCAGTCAGGGGCGACCCCGGCAGGCCAGCTTGGATGTTCATTGTGGGTAGCCCAACAGGTTCCCTATGCCCGCAAACAAGGTAGACCTCTGTTTGTTCGGGCCAACGACGTGAACATATGCGGAGTTTCTCCCCGACACCTGTGTGCATGTATACAATCTGAGGCTTTGAAACTCTTTGTCATTGTTGCGCACGCGCCGAGTGCGAGCAGTGTGCCCATTGAGGAGGTTAGAGCCTTTTGGGCCGCCAGGGCTCGCGATTTAGCTAGGCGCCCAGCGGGACATGATTACTTAGTTCTTGCCGACGCCAACGCAAGAGTTGGTACACTGACCTCCGACCACGTCGGAGATCGCCACCCCGAGGTTGAAAACCCGGCAGGAGAAGCATTGCATGACTTTCTCCAGGAAGTCGGAGCTTTCCTTCCCACGACCTTTGCCGATGTGCACGTTGGCCCCAGCCCCACGTGGTCGTCACCTACAGGAGGCGAATACCGCATTGACTACCCAATAGTGCCGTTGTCTTGGAAGTCTTTCGGCCTACAGTCAAGAGTCCTCTCCGACTTTGAGCTTCTACAGCTGCGCGACGACCACCGGCCTGTCCTATTACATTGCTGCTGCACAACTAAGGCGCCACCAGCCAATTATGCCCCAAAACCGCCGACAGCCGCTCGACCTAGCAAGCCTGTTTCCGAGGCAGATTGGAGGTGCGGGCCCAGCTCGCTACCGTACCTGTCGTCGACTGGTCTGCCGATGTCGACGACCACTACGACTGCCTCTCACAAAGCTGGCGACAGGCAGGTCAGGCGCTCGCTCAGAATGAACGGATTGCGACCGACAACCCGGCTCAGCCCTACCTTAGCCCTCATACCAGAAGGCTCGTCGAGTTCCGTCAGGGACTCAGGTGCTACCTACGACTGGAAGCCCAGGAACGCAAACGTAGGCTGCAGCAATTTCCCTGATCCTCCAATAGTCTCTTA
>CAJNDV010032697.1:5883-22729 GCA_905221635.1 Symbiodinium sp. CCMP2456
GTCTATCTGTAGGGTTTAGGCTGTAGGGTTCGGGGCTTTGTTTTCAACCTCACAACCTCACGGTCTGGTTGTGGTTTTCTTAGCTGCAGAACTTGACTGGCTGTCGGTCAACTGGCTGCAGGCGACGATGTTCCAAACCGGATGCCGCACCTTCCACGGTGGTCTCGATGCGATTCTTGAAAGTCGCAGGAATCTCGGAGACCTGGTTCAGGGTTTTTGTCTTGCAGGGCTAGAACTATGCATGCAGCGAAAAGGAAAACCGACAAGGGTTCCAGGTTTAGGGTTTAGGCTCAGGGTGGAAGGCTCAGGGTTTCGGGTTTGGCAGTGCGACGCGAGCGTTGCCACAGTCTGCGTGCAAAATCGCCCACTGGCGGAGTCAACTCAAAGTCAACCCAATGCCGAAAACACTGCAATGACTTTAGTTTCGCTCAACACGGAAAAGACGTCCGAACATAATTAAAGTCTTAACCCAGTGGCTCAACACAATATCTACAGTATTTACGTTGTCGAAGTCCCAAGTCTTTCGCGCCCTGCTAACACTGACACATGTACTACGTTGTATTGTAGTTGCAGGCGTTGTAACACAGTGTTTCCAAATCCCTGCGCATCCACCGGCTGCATCTGGTTCTGGTGCCCATACACCTTGCTACGTGTAGAAATCCGTCCTCTTGCATCCTCGCCGCACACGATAACTAACAAGTATTGACTTCGTCTGCAGTATGTGTTGCCCTAAAGTGTATTGCCCTCACCAACCGGGGCAATGGCAAACTCCTGTTCAACACCTCCGCTGGAACCGTACTTGGGTTTAGTGCGCAAGCTTGCTAAAAACCCTCTCCCACATGAAACCGACATCGCCGTGCTGCCAAGTCGCAGTCTCGATCATACTACTCCGGCCGGACGTGGAGGCAAGCGCCTTGAGATCTCAAACTGCTCAGAACCAACAAGGGGCTGGCTTAGGCCGTAGATTGGCGTAGATGGTTCAGGGTTGTGGGATTTAGAGAACCCGCCGAACCCTGTCCTGCCCGGAACTCAACAGGTTAGGGTCCAAGAGCGCAGATGCTTCAGGCTTATGGGCTTTTCGGGAACCCTGCCAAACCGTGTCCCGCAGAAGCGGCGTAGCCGTGCTGCCAGGGATCATTTTCCATCAGCCTCGGGCCGGACGTGGAGGCAGGCGCCTTGAGACATACGCACTGCCGAGAAGAATTCAACAAAGGTTATTGGCCCCCGCATCGCAAGCCGAGACACAGGAACAAGGGTGTCAAGCACAAGCACGGTTCGAAACACGAGAGCACCGATGGAGCCATGATCACGAAGATACGACAAAACCAAGCGAGAAAGGTATATCACACTTGATCATCGCAGAGTGCGGAAACGAGAGGCAACCATGAACTCCAATGCACCCTTCACCCCGGAATCAGAACCTGCTCTCACCCCTATGCACTTCCAGCCTTTGGCAACTTGCGCCGTGGGATGCTGGTGATGTTGGTGCCCTCGGGCAGGAAATTTCAGAGCCCGCCGATGGACAGTTTAGCTGAAAGCTCCGGGCCGTTTCTTGCGGTTTGCCTCCAACCTGGCCAAGGGTGTTACAGCTTTGGGGATTGTGGCATCGGGACTCTGGAAAGGCGGGATTTGGGGGGTGTGGGGCTATGGACTCTTGGGCTTGAGGACCGGTGCGTTTTAGCAGGCACAGTGCCAAAAACCCAGAAATTCTTTGCCTTCTTGAAAGGGCGCTGGAACTTCTCACCGGCTTGTGACGGAATCGCCTGCCGGAGAAAGTTGCCGTTTGGCAAATGTTTCAGGCTTCAAGCTTGTGGTGGCTTTAGGGTTTAGTTTGCGGATGTTGGGTGTGAAATCTCTGGTATCTTGCAGGTATCACACAGATGCCATGTACATGTGAGACGCCTTGACCACAGCTTTGCTGTCACGCGACTGGCTCAAGCGAGCGCAAAACATCTTCGACGTTGCCAGTGCATTCTTGCACTGGTAGCGGAGCGGTAGACCGCTTTCGCCAAGGGCCTTTACGCCCCTGCGCCTCCATATGCCATGGCTGCTGGCACTTTACTCGACAGCCTGAAGTTTGCCCACTTCACCCATGACCAGGATGAAGCTGGTGGCGCGGCTACCGAAGGCCGCAATGGTGTGCCTCGCTACAATGGCGATGCATCACGCTTGAATGAATGGACTTTCCGAGTTCGGATGCTTGCCCAGAAGGAGAAGACGATGAGCGATAGTGAAGCAAAGAAACTGGGCAGCCTCCCTTTGAGACTGGTGGAAGGACTGAGCGGACAAGCCCTGAAGATAGCCCAGCAGCTGGATGTGAGCAAGTTGGATACGACAGACGGAACCGACTACCTCATCGAGAAGATCTCTTCGGAACTCCGACCTCGCCGTATGCAACAAGCTCGGGAACTCTATGAGGCTGGAGCTCAGCAGGGCGGAATGTTGTCCCGCCAACATGGCGAAAGTATGTCTCAGTACATACTTCGGCGGAAAGCTTGGTACAGGGCGATGACGGATCTCAGCAGTGACCTCAAGCTGCCCGACATCGTCTTGAGTGAGCAGCTCCTCTTGAACTCCGGCCTGAATGATGATCAGAAGCTGATGATAAGAACAGTGTGCGGAGACAAGATGAGCTTCGACAAGATCGCCGAGGAGCTGGTGAACCAACACCCCCGCATCCACGAGAAGAACAACTACCAGCCGCATCACTTCCGGCGGCCCGACTTCCGAGGTTTCGCCAGGACCTCTCCTTCCACCAAAGGACACAGCAAGGGATACAAGCAGAAGCCGAGGTACTACAACGCCTTCCATGCGGACGGCCAGGACGAGGAGAACTACTACCCGGAGACGAACGACGACCAGCACTACCTCGACGCCTCGGACTTCCTCAACGAAGAGACAGACGGCAACATCGAGAACACCGTCTACTTCTCCGATGCAGAGATCGGAACCTATGCCGAGGAGCATTTGGCTTACTTGGCGGATGGTGGACTGGACATGGAGGATCCGGAAGCATGTGAGTTTGCTTCGGATCTCATCCAGTCCGAGCAAGACGCGTACTTTGCCCGAAAAGGAGCACAGCAGAAAGGGCACGGAGGTTTTGCGAAGAACAATGCGCCCCCTTTCGAGATCAGTGGATCTATCAGTCATGACGACAAACGGGCGCGCCTTCGGGCGCTGAAAGCGCGGACCACCTGCAAGCGATGCGGAGCAGTGGGACACTGGTCGGGCGACTATGAATGCCCGCTGTCAAAGGGCAAGAGCAAGAAAGGTGGCGGCAAGGCCTCAACCTCCATATCGACCTCCTCCACTACTGGAACCTCACAGTACTCTGGAGGCAAGGGACGACACGGGAAACCGAGTCGACCCAGAACGGTCTACTTTTCCATCTGAGACCACAGCCAGCCACCCGACAGCGAACCTGGCCTATCGACGTGAACAAGCTGCAGCCCTTCAGAATACCCCGCCACAGGCCCGCCAAGACTGGTCGATCGCCCCCTCTATGCGAGCAGTACCTCCTCCAGCAGCTCTGTTGGAGGGACAGGTCATCACCACGAACAACCACGAGGACCTCAATGACAACTGGAGTGTGGTGATCCCCTCGTCGACCGAAGGATCCCCGGAGCATGGACAATGGTTGCCTATGGAAACGGATGATCCGGAGATGCAGGAAATCATGGATGCTTTGGCCATGGATTCTCTAGCACCGGAACCAGCCCGCGAGAACGAGAGTGTGCTGGCAACGACCGGAATACCTCCTCTACCACTTCGTGATCGACCACTACCTCGCCATTCGGAAGAAGCAACCACTGTCGCTCCGGTTCTCTCTCCGACTCCGACGGCCCCAGCAACTTCCTCTACTACGACATCGGGAGCCGCACAAGCCCTACGTGATCCACCACGACGCGAGTGTCAACATCTACGCACAACGGCGCACGGTTCGAACAGCTTCGTGCACCAGGTGAAGTGCAAAGACTGTGGTTTTGTGATATCCCGCACTCGCCGGGACCAAGCACGGCCGGCAACCACTACGACCTCTCCTGCGACTACAACGTGCCCTCACCACTGGACAACCTGGAGAGGATCCAACGGATCCATGCGCATCCGCACCTGCAAGGACTGCGGACACAGAGAAAGGTTCGAGATCACGGCAGGATTGGCCGGACCATCGGACCCATCTCGAGATCTACGACAAGCACAAGGATCCCACTCAGTGAACACCCGCTACTTCGACGACAGCCTGCCGATCCCCTTGGATCGTATCCCGACAATCCTCCACACCTTCCAGGAGATTGTCACTCGAAGAGTACAAGAACTGACAGAAGGCACGGAGGTGCCGTCACAACGTCTCCACGAAGCTCTGGACCTCTCCATAGCTACCGGAACGGCATGGACGACATCGCCTACGACACCTCCGAGGACATCGCCTACGACACCTCCGAGGACCACGACCTCTACTACCCGCTCTTATGGAAGTGAGAGGCACTATGGCGAGCCGGAGCACCACAGGAACCTCAAGGCCAGAGGACAAAAGGTCGTGGAAATGGGACGTTACAAGCACGGGAAGTACGAGGACGCCTACGCAGACACCGCCTACCGCGCATGGGTGCTGGAGAATATTGGAACCACCAGTGCTTCCGGAATGAAGGCCTTGAAGAACTACTTCGAAGAGCGAATGAGCTACGAACGGCAGCCGGATTCCGTAGCTCTCATGGCCTACCACGAGAACTCCGACCACATCGAGGAGCACGATCTCATCGCCATCTTGGACACGGGATGTAACCAAACATGCCACGGCGACAGATGGCTTGAGCGCTACATCAAGGCCACCAAGCAAACGATGCCCGAAGCCGACACCACCTCTGAGGTTCGCATCCGTGGCATCGGTGGCCACATCAGGACGGCTGGCTCTCGAAAGCTACCCCTGATCCTCGAGCTGGTCAATGGGGGACTAGCGCAAGGAGACCTCACCAGTACGGAATTGGTGGACTCGGATGCCCCTCTCTTGATCTCAGTGCAAGCTCAAAGATCACTGGGTCTCATCATCGACATTGCCGGCGAAGTGGTGCACTCTCAAGCACTCGGACACGACCTCAAGTTGGCCTACAAGGACGGCCTCTTGGGCATCCGACTGTTACCGGGTGAAGAAGCATGTGAGCAAGAGGGCCCCGAGGACTTCGAGAATACCACAAGAAGGACTCCAGCGAAGACGAGGAGATGATCCCGGCGCAGGATGACAAGGCCCGGGAACCCGACACCGATGTCGCCTACTACACCTTCGACGCGGAGAAGGCCAAGGTCATGAACAAGACACAGCACGCCCGAGTACGAGAAGGAGTGGAAGGTGTCAAGTCAAAGGATCGTCACCTGTGGAACCAGGTCAAGCCGAACAAGGCCCGCCGCAACTATGAGTTGCCCAGAGGATGCAAAACCTTCATCCTCGAAGTGTTTGCCGGGGCAGCCATGCTTACACAAATGGCCCTCCACGAGTGGTCCATGCCGGTTACTCCCCCGGTGGACCTGAACACTGGCTTCGACCTCCTTACGAAACAGGGGCGAGACGAGGTCGACCGCATCATCGAGCGCGACGACCCCTTCGCCATCACCTTTGCGCCAGTGTGTACGCCATGGACCTCTTGGACCAACATAGCCACCGGCGAGACCAAGTGCAAGATCATGGCGGAACGCAAGAGATGGCAGCCCACTCTGGCTTGGATGTACGATGTGGCAAGGTCACGCTTGGCCAAAGGCCGCCACGTGATTATCGAGAACCCTTGGAACTCTGCCATGTGGGACTGCTCCCACTCCCGCAGGTTCTTCCGTGGGTTTCCCCGCGACCAGGCCACCTTGGAGCCCATGGAATGTGTCAAGATTGATCAGTGCATGCTTGGCCTCAAAGACGAGATCAATCACCTTCCTCACCTCAAACCGACCGGGATTCTCACGGCTTCCAGTGAAGTCAAGAAGCGTCTTTCTTTGGCCAAGTGCGATGGAATGCATCTGCACCAGCAACTCGACACCAAGAAACGCTGCGTTGGTGCACAGGCTTGGCCAAGAGACCTGTGCTCTAACCCCATCCAAGGCTTGATGGCCGAGCTCGACTACCTCCTCACCATGGTGGCTTTTCCGGCGGAAGCCGCTACTGAGCTGGAGATCTCCTCCGATGACGAAGGCGAGGAACGCACCTACTTGGACGGCATCCTCACGGCCGACGACGAAGCCACAGCTGCAGAGCCGGACTACGCAGAAAAGAAAAAACAAGAAGAGTGGGAGATTGTCTATGACGAAGGCGAGACCCCGGCACCACCGCAGCCCATTGGCGATCTTCCCCAACGGCGACAACAACAATGGCGACAGCTCCCGTACAACACCCGAGTCGCTCTACGTCGATTTCACCACATGACCGGCCATGCACCTCCCTCAGCGATGCAGCGACTACTAAGGACAGCAGGAGCAGATCAACAAGCCATCCGAGGCTTGGAAAACTTCCGATGCGCCACCTGTGAAGCCAAGAAACTTCCGGACAAGGCCTCTCCTGTCAAAATGCCAGAAGAGTACAAGTTCAACAAGGCCGTATCGTTGGATGTTTTCATCGTCAAGGACTCCTTGAACAAGAAGTACAAGGTGATGTCCCTTGTGGATCTGGGAACACTCTTCCATGCTGCTGTGATCGTCGGCGAAGGAGGAGGACCGCCGAGCTCATCGGACATGGCAAGGGCAATGCAGATGGTCTGGCTCTCTTGGGCTGGACCACCAGAATCCATTGTCTTGGATCGAGGACTCGAGAATCGAGGACAACTACAGAAGCTGATGACCGCCCACGGCGTGCTCCTGCGGTACATTGGGGTAGAAAGCCCCTTCCAGCTCGGCAGGGGAGAAAGACATGGCGGAATCCTCAAGGAAGTGATCAAGGCCCTGGTCACCTCTCGCCAACTACGAGGACGTCAAAACATGGAATTCGCCGTGACCGAGTCCGTGGGCATCAAGAACCACCGAGTAAACCACAATGGCTTTTCTCCCAGCCAATGGGTGCTGGGGAGGAACCCACCGGACTTAGAGTCTCTTACTACCCTGATGCCGGAGGCCAAGCTCGGCATCCATCAGGAAATTCTCGATGGAGAGACCAGCTTTGCCCAGCAGATGATGATACGTGGAGCGGCCAAGGAAGCGTTCTCTCAAGTGGACAGCTCCCAACGCATTCGAGCTGCCATGCTTCGCAAAAGCACTCCAGGACGAGGTCCTTTCCACATGGGCGATTTGGTTTGTTTTCATAGACGTCAAGGTGGCAAGGCTGGCTGGAAATGGTTCGGCCCCGCCAGAGTCATCGGGCAAGAAGGTCGAGGAACTTTATGGATATGCCACGGCGGTATACCAATGACAGTGTCTGCGGAACAATGCCGACATGCCACCGGAAATGAGATGATGTCCAAGCGGATGCTGGAGCTACGACCGTCACGGAAAAGGCGGAGAGAAGACATGGCCGCCGACGAGGACGCCGGCAAGTTCGAGAACGACGACCCCTTCCTGGACGATTTGATTGGAGTAGGAAGTGTGGCCGAGAATCAGCAACAAGGATTCTTCGACCTCCATGACCACCCGAGCGACTACTCACCTTCGATGCCACCGGAGGCAGGGACGGATGGACAGGAGATACATGGACTTTATCCACCACCACCTGGACTCTTACCTGGACCACCAAACGCCATCGTGAACGAGACTACTCAGCCGGATGATCTCTCTGCATCAAACCAGATTGATACAGATGGGCAGGAGATACCTGGACTTCAAGCACCACCACCTGGACTCTTACCTGGCCCCAGCCATAGTATCTTGCCGCCAGATGGAGGTCACCCACCGGCAATGCCGGATGTACCAGACAGCAGTGTGGGGTCCCCAACGATGTCCATTGGAGAACCGGAGCAGGAGATCGTTCCTCAGAGCCGTGAACAGAGTGGCCAACCTGATCTACTACGTCCCGCAGCGCAAGGGATCACACAGCGACCAGCACAGGACCCTCCGGATCAGCGCACTCTACAGCAAGCATTGCGCATATCCCCAGATGCTCTTGATGGGCTCTCACGCAACCGCTACAGATCGAGATCGCCACCACGGGCAATGATGACCGTTGCTGAGCAGCCGGAGGCTGGGAAATGCATCAATGGATTTCTCGCCAGACGAGTCAACAAGAAGAGTGCTGCAGCCCGGGCGAAAGAGTTGAACTTCAAGCGTTCTACAGGTGCCGAGCTCGAGGGCATCCAAGAAGCGAGGACGAAAGAGTGGAACAACTGGCAGGGCTTTGACGCAGTTGACATCATCTCTCCCGAGCAGGTGCCAGACGTCATGAAGGAGTTTCCGGATGCTGAGATTACGCCGACAAGATGGGTGGATGTCAACAAGGCACAGCCATGGGAGCCCCCCAAGTACAAGTCCCGCATCGTAGTGCGAGGAGACCTCGAGAGCGGCGCCTCTACACGTACGGATTCGCCAACTTGCTCATCCACTATGTTGGGCCTGCTGCTATCCTTCACGGCGAATCGGGGAGCTCGGCTGCGGGGAGGTGACATTACGGCATCCTTCTTACAAGGAGAGAAGTTGGTTCGAGTACTACTTCTTCGTCCACCTCCCGGCGGACTTCCTGGAGTTCCTGAAGGGTCTCTACTACGAGCATTGAAGCCCGTCTACGGCACACGGGATGCGCCTCGCGGTTTCTTCAAGCGCCTCCACAACGTTGCCATCAAGCTGGGACTCCGAGCTCTACCTCACGAGCATGCGGCATATGTGCTTCAAGATGCCGATGGAGTACAAGGAATGATGGTGGCTCATGTGGATGACCTGTTGTGGTCAGGCACTGAAAAGATGGATGCTATCATGGAGGCCATCACCAAGGAGTTCAAATTCGGCAGCCTGGAGTTCGGCAGCAAGTTTGACTACTGCGGCCGGACGATATCGCAAGAAAGCGGTGGGATACGAATCACGTGTCCTAATCATGCATCTAAAGTGCGACCTATCTACATGGATCCGTGGAGGAGAAGGCAGAAGGACTCGCACATCACCGAACCCGAAAGGGAACAGTTGAGGAGCGTGGTTGGAAGCTTGAGTTGGATGGTCCGAGTTTGCAGGGTAGATGTGGCCTATGAGGTCAACTACCTGCAGGCAATGATGCAGAAGGCTGTGGTCGGAGACCTCATAGCCTGCAACAATCTGCTCTCCTACATCAAAAGGACTCCGGAACGAGGCCTCTTCTACGAGTACAACGCCTTCAAGGAGTCCGAGCAGGTGATCTACAGCATCACGGACGCCTCGCACGCCGCGGATTTCGACGTCTCCGTCAACGGCATCCCTCTCGGCAGTCGCTCCCAGTCAGGGCGGATCTTGGCATTGGGATCCCGATCTCTCTTGGATACCGGCAAGGGGACTCTACACATCATCGAGTACCACTCCAATGTCCTGAAGAGAGTCTGCCGAAGCACTCTCCAAGCGGAGACACTGAGCCTGATCTCAGGCTACGAGGAAGCGGAGCATCTTCGAGCCCTACTGTGGGGTGTTACTCACGACTACCACAGCCCCAACCTCATCGAGGCGATGGACAACACCCTGTTGGTGATGATGACGGACTGCAAGAGTCTGGAGCAACATCTTCGTCAACCCGGACTAAGCACAGTGGCCGACAAGCGATTGGCGATAGATCTCAGTGCCATGAGGCAGCTGATTTGGCGGCGGAAGGGAGAACTTACGGGTGATCCTCTACTCACCGATGAACCTCCTGACGACGCTACTACCCTCGTGAAGTGGATAGACACCGCCACCATGCTAGCCGATGGCCTCACTAAGAAGATGCGCAACCTCCAGATCGACAAGGCTATGCTGAAGGGCACGGTAGAGGTAAGCTACGTAAAGTTGGGCAACAGCAAAGCTGAGGCCAAAGAAAAGACAGGGATGTGAAATCTCTGGTATCTTGCAGGTATCACACAGATGCCATGTACATGTGAGACGCCTTGACCACAGCTTTGCTGTCACGCGACTGGCTCAAGCGAGCGCAAAACATCTTCGACGTTGCCAGTGCATTCTTGCATTGGGTTTTGGGTTTGGCGCGTGTAGGAAGTCGCTCGAGTTTGAGGCTATAGCACTCAGCAACAGAAGCAGGAGTAGCAACTGATGAGTTAGCAACAGTACTGTATTCGTAGCAGTCGAAATAACAATAATAGTAGTAATTAGTAGTAGTAGTAGGAGTAGTAGTAGTAGTAGTAGTAGCAGCAGCAGTAGCAGTAGTAGGAGTAAGTAATTAGTAGTAAGTAATTGTTGTGGTTGTGGTTGGGGTTGTGTGGTTGTGGTTGTGGTTGTGGTGGTGGTGGTGGTTGTGGTTGTGGCTGTCGTTGTCGTCATCGTCCTTGTCGCTGTTGATGTTGCTGCTGCTGCTGCTGTTGCTGTTGCTGTTGCGGTTGCTGTTGGTGCTGTTGGTGCTCTTGTTGGTGTTGTTGGTGCTGTTGGTGCTGTTGGTGCTGTTGGTGTTGTTGGTGTTGTTGGTGTTGTTGGTGTTGTTGGTGCTGTTGGTGCTGTTGGTGCTGTTGGTGTTGTTGGTGCTGTTAGTGTTGTTGGTGTTGTTGGTGTTGTTGGTGTTGTTGGTGTTGCTGCTGTTGCTGCTGCTGCTGCTGTTGCTGTTGCTGTTGCTGTTGCTGGTGCTGGTGCTGGTGCTGTTGCTGTTGCTGTTGCTGTTGCTGTTGCTGTTGCTGCTGCTGCTGGTGGTGGTGCTGCTGCTGATGCTGCTGCTGCTGCTGCTGCTTCTTCGGCTTCTGCTGCCGTTGCTGCTGCTGATTGCTGTTTGCGGTGGTGGTGGTCGCAGCAGCACCAGCGATGGTGGTCGCGGTCGCGCTCGTCGTGCGGCAGCAGCAGCTTCGCCGAATATCTGAGTGCACTTCCAGATTACATACCGCAGAAGCCTGAACATACCGCAGAAGCCTGAACATTCAGGTCTGCTGCTTCTAAGGGTTCAACACGTCATAGCTGTTGCATAATATGCGCCAAATAGCTGCTCTGGTGAATAAGGCACCTATTTTGCAAAAGAACTTGCTTGACCATGCGGTTGCTGGCGATGGGACTTCTTCTCATGGGCAGCCGATGCATTCAAAAGCCATGATTTGTGCTGCTGCGCCCAACGACGGAAGCCCTACAGTAACACTTAAACCCCAAGCTGCAAAATGAAACCTTGAAATGGGGTCTGAATTAATTACTAGGTAGGCCCTTGGGACATTTTATATTTTCCCTTATTGGGTCTAAGAGGATCTTATTTACGAATATTTTTCAAAGGCTTTAAAGGGCCAACCTAGATTAAGTCCAATCGCCCTAAGCTGAAGTCCAACGGCCCCGCAGCCGTAAGCTCCAAGAAGAAAAGACTCACCAAACTCCTGAATCCAAAAAGCACTGAATCTCAGTTCCCTGAGCCGTCAACCCTCGAATCCCGAAAGCCCTGAATTCGTCAGTTCATGTGACTTAAAAGGTGAAGATACGACTTCGGGCAGAGGGGTTTAGGGTTTAGAGTTCAGGGTTAAGCGGTTGCGGAAAATCCCAACCCCTACACCCCAAACTTCCCACGAGCGACATGCGATTACATCGCCAACCTACCATAAACTCGGTAATTAAGTCTCTGGGACATTTACATTTTCGCCTATTGGGCATACGAGGATCTTATTTCGAAATCTTCCTCAGACAAACTTTCAGAAAGCCTTGAGCAACGAAACTCAAGGTCCATCACATATCCAGAACCTTCCGCACATGGTGGGTTTTTAAGGTTTAGGGTTTAGAGTTTTAGGGTTCAGGGCTTTAGGGCTTAGTCAGGGGTTAAGGGGTTAAGTCAAGGGTCTAACCTAAACCTTAAACCCGGTTTAGGGTTTAGGGGTCTGGGGTACGGGGTTTTACTTTAGACAGGTAGATTCTTGCTTCTAACCCCAAGTTTGACCTTAAACTCCTAGACTTGCAACGGCCCCGAGGTTGGGGTTTAGGGTTTAGTGCCTAGCCTCCAAGTAGGTCCAAAAGGCTAAGCCATGTGGAAATTGTCACTAGCCTGTCTTCGAGCCTGTTACACCTACTGGAGAATCAGTATTTCAAGGCACCTGGAGCATCCAAGTGGCCTCTAACTACACGTGGTGAGGGTTGTAGGTTGCTAAACCCTAAACCCTAGATCCTAAAGCCCTAAACCCTAAACCCTAAACCTTAGGGTTACAGACATTATGACCTTAAGCCTCCACAAGCTCTACGATGCCCGGAGGCTAAGTAGCAGAGTTTGGTGCTTTGGGTTGTAGACTTCAGGGTTTAGGGTTTAGGTACCTATACGTACCTTATTCAGGGCTTCTGGCATCATGGATTCTACAATGTAAGGTTCTATACCAGGGTCTCCAGTCAGGGGACTGCCTCTAAACCCCAAAAGCTGAAGAATTTTCCGAACCCGAGGAATTCGGTGCCCAAAAACCATGATATGGATAATTCTTGAGGGTTTGATTCCAGGATTCCACATGAAATAAGCTCTCCTAGGCCCTCAGAGCCTGTGCAATACCCCGACCCATTCTTCATGAAGCATGAACTCGAGACGCAACCCTAAACCCTAAACCCTAAGATTCAACGAGCTCCAAGGGTGGGATGCAGGTAGGTGGGCTAATACAGGGGCCTCAACAATTACTACCTATACTATTTTTTGGGGTTCCTTATTATAACTATAGTATAATATACCCCAAAACCCTGTCCTAATTGTTAAGGCCCCTGTATCAATCCCAGAATACGAGTATCCTTTGTTTAAGGGATCCTTTCTCCTGCATTGCTTCATCCCACCTTTTTGAGGCCTCCAGTTTGGATGGAAGCTTGAATTAGGGTTTAGGGTTTAGGGTTCCTAGTTTAGTTATACTGGGTTGAGGGTTTAGGGTTTAATATTGTCGAATTACTTAATTCCCCCACACTGACCCTCCAAAGTCCTGAACCGAAGCCAGACACGACCTGCACGATCCCCTAAGCCTGTTCACTAAATTAGAGCCCCCGTTTGGGGTGCCCAACAGAGTACGGCACTCTTCTAAAATGGACCCTAAAAGGGATCCTAGGTTGGAGAACTACCCATGCGATGGTGCAGGTTTACCGCCGAACAGGCGCTGAACCACGAGTGGGTTGGAAGCCCAGAGAATAAAGCACAGGGTGCGTGATGCAGACTGAGTGTTGAGACCAGTCGGAGTGCATAGTTCAGGTAAGGCACGGGCGTTCGGAGCTTTTGGGACCATGTTATTTATGTGGGGGGTTTCCGAAAAAATAGTACCTCAAATTGTAGGATCCTTATTGCAAGGACCCGAAAATTTAAACCCTAAGCCCTAAACCCTAAACGGTGGAGAAAGAAGGGCTACTACACTTAAAAAAAACCCTAAAACGGTACCCCTTATTTTCCGAAACTCCCATGTCGAATTCGGAGTTCTGGCTTTCCGGGTTTGGGAGTCGCAGGTTTCATCGTGGCTGCGTAGGCTTTCTAAGGGCGCCTGCTGGGCTTTCTATGGCTTTGGGTTTAGGGGTTTAGGGTTTTGGGGTTTAGGGTTTAGGGCTTAGGGGTTTAGGGTTGTGGAGTTTAAGGTTCAGGGGTTTAGGGTTTTGGGGTTTGGGGTTATAGGGGTTTAGGGTCTAAGGTTTTGGGTTTAGGGGTTTAGGGGTTTAGGGGTTTAGGGTTTTGGAGTTTAGGGTTATAGGGGTTTAGGGTTTAGGGTATCGGGGTTTAGGGTTTTAGGGTTTAAGTAACGGGTATCGGGGAATACTGCCAAGGCAATTTTCAAAAGCCCATGGATGAGTCAATGAGCCAGAGGAGCATTCTGAACCTAACACCCTGCATCCACATGAGGTCCTGAAACGCCACACGCACACACACACACACACACACACACACACACACACACACACACGCACCCCTCAACAACTCAAGAGTAGCAGTATTTGTACTCAAGCGACAGAACCAGCATTGAGGGCTTTTAGGTTTGGGGTGTAGGAATTTTGATGGCGTGATTACGATTACCTGAGATTTAGGAATTGTCTGGGCAGTTGATACCCCTTATATAGTTTAAAGGGATCGACCTTAAATTATAGGTGGCCTAAGGTAAATTCCTCAATTAAGGAATATACCTGAACTTATAGCGGGGCTAACTGTTATGGCGTAAGGTAGATTCCGTAAGATTTGTTTTAAAACGAGGTATTGGCTTCATGGGGCCTCTTTGGGTCCACCACCCTTTGCTTGAGAGACCCGGTCGATACCCTAAACTTAGGGTTTAGGGTTCAGGGTTTAGGGATTAGTGTTTGGGATTGAGGGTTTTTGGTTTAGTATAGCTTATATAGTGCTTAAAGCCTAAAGCTCGCAAAAAAAAAAGACCAAGCCCTACAACCCAAGAGCCTCACGGAAGCCTTCTAGATCCCGCAAAGAAGTGCCCTTCTCAAATACATCCGTAACCCTAAGCCCTAAGCCCTAAACCCTAAACCCTAAACCCTAAACCCTAAACCCTAAACCCTAAACCCTAAGCCCTAAACCCTAAACCCTGGACTGAATACATGCGAGTGCCTAGGTGCGAGACAGAGCCCCGCGGGCCACCAACGTTCCTATAGGAACCGGCTACCTGGCTTTCCGAGTCTTTTTGGGGTGCAGGGTTTACGGTTAGGGTTGAGGGTTTAGGATGTTAGGAAGTTAGGGTTTAGGGTCTTTGGTCTAGGGTTGAGTGTTTTGGGGTTCAGGGTTTCAGTGAGAGTTTGAGGATTTGAGGTTCCCCTTTTGGAACTATTTTTCCGAGTCAGGGTTAGCTTAGGGAGCCCACTATCCGTTAAAGAGAAAGCATACCTTAAACCTTGGAAGGATGCTTAATGTAGAAGCCTGAATAGTGAGAACGGGGCTTTGGGGTCTATTATAAGGGGCCCCCAAAATAGCATAGCAAGTATTAAGGCTCGATATTATGTGGTTTATGATTTAGGGAATACGGATCCCTAGACGAGCTAAACCCTTGACCCTAACCCTAGACCCTGAACCCCTAAACCCTGAATCCCTAAACCCCTAAACCCTGATAAAGAAACCCTAAACCCTAAACCCTAGGGCCCCTTCCCGGGAGGGATTCAGGGCTTCGGGTTCAAGTTGAGGTTTTCTGGCATAGGGCTTGGTTTATAGGGTTTAGGGTTTAGGGGGTTTAGGGTTTAGGGCTTGGGGTCTTGAGACATAGGCGTCTCATGAAAGACCTTGATGCAACAGACGCTTCAAGGTTTAAGGGCCTGCATTCGGGCTGGAGATTTCTTTCGAGCTCGGAATTGGAAGTTTCGGGTTTGATAGTTGATGTGGGTCGTATTTGTCTTCAGTCTCAGTGCTGCTTGTGTTTGTTGCACAATCGCCGCCCCAAAGTGCAAGGAGTTAATAAAATGAGCACCAGGTTGCAGCTGTTTATATACCCTCAAACCCTAAGCCCGAAGCCATCACATGACAAGACAATGAAACCCATGGTTGGACGCTTTGGCAAGGCGCTTTGCAGACGCGTCAAGTTGATATGTTACCGTGTCCCTGATGTAATGAATATGTTTCTGTTCATGGAAATTACCCTAAACCCTAAACCCAAAACCCTAGACCCTAGACCCTAAACCCTAACCCTAAACCCTAAACCCAAAACCCAAAACCCTAGACCCTAAACCCTAAACCCTAAACCGAACTACCATCCGGCCAATCCGTTTGCCGGGGACGACATCCTCAGCCGGGCCCGCGTGTTTTTGTCAAGCAAGGGCTCCGAGCGTGTACGGACGTGCGCACAGCATGTTCGTGCCCTCGAGTGGGTTTAGGGTTTAGGGTTTAGGGACCCTAAACCCTAAACCCCTAAACCCTAAACCGTATCTGCAGGAGTTCTTGCCGCAGCAAAGCTTTGCGACTATGATCGTTGTGGCAATGTCTCGGAGCCATACCGTCTAGATCGTCTGAAGACCAGCGGCACCACGAGCACAGCATCGTAGAATGTAGGGGCTTTAAGTATCAGAATAGAGTATTTCTTGGGTATATTGTACTTTATTTATAATCAGGAACCCCCAAATACTATTGGTAGGTATTTAGGCTTTGGAGTAGAATCGATGCAGAAGATGCCACGACTCTCCGAACAAGGGGCCGGTCGAAGTCGAGATGCACGACGACAGAGTTGTTCAGGTCTCGACGGCCTCGGTGGACCCTGAACCCTAAATCAATGTGGACCCTGACCCTGAACCCTAAATCTTAAACCCTAAGCCCTAAATCCTAAATCCTAACCCTAAACCCTAAATCCTAAACCCTAAACCCTCACCCCTGGAGAGTTTAGATCAGAAGCCGATTCGCTTCGCGATGACGGCGCAGGAGAGGCTGGAAGTGTCAAAACCATACAGCGCTGAAGCCCGACCCGAAGCCCAAAAGGTTTAGGGTTTAGGGTTTAGGTGAACACCTAAAACTCAACCGGTGAAGCCCGAAACCTGAACAAACCCAAAACCTTGCTAAAAGCCCCAGAACCACAATGCTGAATGTCCCACACCCTCTACCCCCAAACAACCCTAAGCCAAAAGCTCCAAAGGTAAAAAAACGACAGTCCCTGATATAGGGCCCTCAAGAGTTACCTAGATTATTTTGGCAGCTCTTCATTATAACTATAGTATAATGGGGCCCAAACCCCTATTTTAATTGTTAAGGTCCCTACATCAACCTTCAAACCCCAAACTCCCAGGCTTGGTGGACAACCTCAAGGGCTTCCGCTCACAGTGGCGCAGTCTCGTTTCTTCCTAGAGTCAGGGTGAGGATTTAGTCTTTGGGGTTTACATCAACCTTTCTCATTATCATCTACTACTACTACTACTA
>CAJNDV010032697.1:38514-59887 GCA_905221635.1 Symbiodinium sp. CCMP2456
TCCAATCTCAAGCCCAATCATAGATATAAATCAAATATCTAGGCCCAGATTCAGATTTAATTCTCTATTTCATTCTGCCTTGCCCTATCCTATCCAGGGTCAGAGAGACCAAACCCTAGGCCCGTACCCAGATCCAAGGCCCAGGGACCAACACCAAGCTCTTTTCAGGGATTTAGGTCCAAAATCCAGAAACCAAGGCCCAGGCCAGGCCCTGTCCGAGAGACCCTATCCTAAGCCCGATCAATCTAAGCCCCGAATTCTAAATATAGATCTTTCTCATCTTCCCCTCCAGCCCCAAGCCGAAACCCAAGCTCCAAACCATAATTCTAGGGCCAAAGGCCAAGGCCTACCCAGGACTCAGGTCCAAAAATATTTTTAAAAAATTCTAAAAAATTGGTTTCGTTATAAGAATAAAAAGAAATTTGAATAAATATAGATATTCAATTAAAAAATAAATCCAGCAACATATATAAGAAAGATCTTATAATTTTAAGAAATCCATCTTCAATAATTATCTGTAATGGCTTCTAAAGATCTATTCGGACAAAAATAATATGATATTATGCGAAAGATCCGATTTTCTCGTAATTCTAGATTTTTCTATATTTTAAAAAGATTTATCTATTTTTTTGGCCTGCCTTCTTTTCCCCTCCGACCTTCCTATTAAATATCCCTCCAATATCTCCTCCCCCCCTAGGCTTCCGCTAGTACCGCCTACCTACCGCACGCCTTAGCCGTACCCCCCTTACTCCCCGTGTCCCCGAATCCGTTTTGCAAATCTGGCATGCTTCATTGCGCAGAGAGTGCGCAGAGATTGCAGGGGCATGGAATGCACGACCTGACCACGCCAACATAGAAAAACTAGCTGTGGCAGCTGTGGGCACAAGCACATCTTGAACTGCCGTCCACGAGTACCGGGTTTAAGACGCCAGATGATGCAAAACCGACATAAGAAAACCATTCCCTGCCAGCAAAACTAACCCTGTATCACGATTGTCGACGCTGTTCCAACTGGCGTGGCCCTTGGAGTCACGCTCACCGCTAAAGCCAACTGAAACTTAATTGCTTGCCTCGGACAGATATGTTGGGGAGCCCGTTTTGCGAGACAGCAAGCTAACTGACGTGTGCGACACAACCTCGAATCGAGGTGTGCTCCTCTCATAAACTCTTCAGATATGACCAAACAATTCATGCAAGTCCATTGTCTTGCGCAGTGAAAAACTACGGAAAAGGTCGTGATCGGGCCGAGTATGAGAATCAAACTCTCTGTGCAAGTCTTACGCTTGACTTGGCTCCGGCCCTGGCACGAGAAAACTGACAAGAGAAGCCTGCGCAGGTCTACGTAGCCGCATGCCCTAAGCGCTAAACCGTAAAGCACCTACCCCCAATGCTCGAGCCCCTCTCTCTGGGCGTCTTGGCCTGTTAAATCGTCAGATCCAAATGCCGTATCATCGCAAAGTCCAAAATCCTACATCCTGCCTAAACCCGAACCTTAATTCCCTAAATCTTGAATTCCCAAAGGCCCCAAACCCTTAACCTAGACAAAGCTTCCATTTTCCGATTCCGAAGGCTCTAGGGTTTAAGGTTTAGGGTAGGGCTTCAGGGCTTTAGTGTTACAAGTTTCGGAAGGAAAGGGTTGAGGGTTCGGGGTAGGTTTGACACAGGAACGCGTCTAGGGTAATCGATTGAGCTTTCGATTGAGTGTAGATCTGCCCACGAAAGCAACAACTAGCCTAGCCAGAAACCTGTACCCACTCTCATTAGGCAGTCAGGACGCAACCGTGTCCAGGACCACCTGAACAACTATGTTTTTGAGAAGGACTGGAGGCACGGCACGATCTTTAGTGTTTAGGGTTTTGGGTTCAATCGCCGCGCAAGCCCGCATGACCAGCCCGTGATTCCTGCGTCTTGGACCTCGCTCTATGTAGCTGAAAACGTGGCAACATAGCTTCACTCAAAGGAACCGGGAAATCCCAAATCAAACAGGAAATTACCCACATAAGGTGTGCTACCTGGTCGTTGTACCACCCACAGGTGCTCGAGATGAACTCCGATCACTACGAAACCTGAAACTCCACAACCGAAACCAAGCCCAAACACACAACAAACAACTCTGGTATGCAGGCCCTTTGAAGCCCTAACACCCTGATGACACCTCCTGCATCCATCGTCGCAGCGCCGATGCCACACCGGCGGGATTCTCGTGGTGGGGGCAGTGGCCGCAGTCCTCACACAATTCATGCTCGCAGAGGGTTTAAGGTTTGGGTTGAGGTTTAGGATTTCGATTTGGGGGTTCAGGGCTGTCGGGTTTAGGTTGGGGGCTCAGCAGGTGGCGCGTGCATGACCCCATTCAACACCTACAAACTAGATCTCCTGACCGCCAAGCCCCAAACCCGCTGAAACCTAAGTTACGGCCGCTACCCCTTCCATTGCCACTAGCTCCACGACCACTACGACTACCGCCACTACCGTTACGACTACTACTACTACCGCTGCTACTACCGAGTCGTTTGATCCTTCAAGTAAACCCAAAACCCAAAACCCTAAACCCTAAAACCCTAAACCCTAAACTAAAGGGGGTAATAGGGTTTAGGCTCCACAAAAACTTGGGGCTTCAGAAGCTCTAGGGCCAATGATTTATAGGAGTTTGGACTTTGAGGGCTGTGGCATACTGGGATGAGGGTTTAGAGCAGTAAGGATTGTGGAAAGCTTTGGCAAGAGCTACAGTATCACCATAGACCCTAAACCCTAAACCCTAAATCCTAAACGCTAAACCCTAAACCCTAAATCCTAAACCCTAAACCCTAAACCCTGAATCCTAAACCCTAAACCCTAAACCCTAAACCGATCACCGCAGTCCTGAAGCGGCTCTCCTCGTGCCTGGAGCGTGGAATGAAAGGATTCGCGTTCGCCTTTGGGGTCCGGGTGCATCGTACCGTTGGTTAGGGTCCTCAAACAAAGAAACAAACCGTAGCTGTACCCTGCGGTTCAAGGTTTAGGGTGATGGGTGGCTTTCGTACCCAACACGGCCCCAAAGTCCTATAATGGAAAGAAAAAGAAGCGCAACATCTACCATGCACCCTTCACCCTAAGCAAGCCAGGCCCAAACCCTTACCCGCAAGACCATCCTCTCTTTTCCGGCTATCTCCACATCTCTGGGATAGTCCACCAAGGCCTCCAGCGGCTGCGACACGGTCAGCTGCTCTTGCTCTTGCCGCTCCACATGAACCAAGGTACGGATCTTGCGATGCTGGCTCTGGCGACAGAAAAGCTCCCCCAGCACTGTCCTGATCTCTGACGACTTCGGAGGCAGGGCATCCTGCTCCCCCAGCCTTTTTTCGCGTGGCACAGGGAGGCGTGAAGTCTTCTCCGTCTCCCGAGTCTCTCTGTTTGCTCGTGGCGGAATCTGGAACGCTGAGGAGGCTGCCTTCAGCTTCAGCCACTATCTTCGTTCGTGGGGTTAGGAGTTTAGGGTTTAGGAGTTCAGGGTTTAGGGTTTAGGAGTTTAGGAGTTTAGGGGTTTAGGGTTTTAGGGTTTTACAAGCCAACATAGCCGAGCAACTCAACATCAGGTTCTGAATAACTCGTATTGGTGATGCCTTCGTCCCGATACAATGATATTGGTCACATACCCCTTTATAGTCCTGATCCAATCAACCAAAGACTCTTCCAACCATCAATGAACTTTGTTGAAACCCAACAAAACTTCTTCAAACTAGAATCTCTTTGGGGCCCTATAAGAAACCTGTATGGAAGCCTTAACGAACCCGGATCACAATTTTGTAGAACCCTAACACCCATGGAAGCAAACCCTGAACCCCGAACTCTGCAGCCCCACCTTAACCTCCCTTTAGGGTTTAGGGTTTAGGGCCCCCATCCCCCCAAACAAAGGCGCACTGCGACGTCTCTGTACACGTCCGAAGATATGTAGGTCATCGGTGGTCAAATGCTAAACCCTAAACCCAAAAATCTGAAGCCCTAAATTTACTAAACTCTAAAACGCTGCGGCCCTAAACCCTAAACCGCAAACTCTCAAGCCCTAAACCCTAAACTCTGAAGCCCAAAAACTCTGAAGCCCTAAACCCACAAACCCCTAAGCCTTTCCCCAACTCCTCAACCAGAGCCTTGAGAGCTGGCACGGCCGACAGAAAGCCTGCCAGTCGACTCGGCCTCAGGTGGGGCCCGGGTTCGAAGGGCTTAGGGTTCTTAGGGTGTTAGGGCTTTTAGTCTTTTTAAGGTTTTTAGGGTTTTAAAAAAAAAGTTTGTATAAAGTTGTTGCTTAGTAATTTAGTTTAGTTACTCCTTTTTAGGGTTTTTGGGGTTTTAGGATGGTTTAGAGCTTAGGGGTTCCGGAATTAAGGCCCTAAACCCTAAACCCCTAAACCCTAAACCCTAAACCCTAGGGCTCAGGGTTTCGGAGAGCTGGGGTTGAAGGGCTTCGGCTTCGGAGCGCTCCTGGTCTTGGGGCTTGAAAGGGCTTGTAGAGCTTAGGTTTAGGGTTTAGGGTTTAGGGTTTAGGGTTTAGGGTTTAGGGTTTCGGGTTTCGGGTTTGGGGGGTAGGGTTTAGGGTTTAGGGCTTCAGGGTTTTAGCCCTTTAGGTCCAGGTTTTGGGCAATGTAGGCTTCTTTATAGGGTTTAGGGTTTTGGGGTTTGGTGTGAATTTCACCTTCTGGCCCTGAAATCCCCGACCTCGTCAATACTTGGGGAAAGCGTTGTACTCGTGCAGCTGACTCCCGCCATTACATTAGGCACCGTGATCCCGCCAGTATCTGGGGCAAAGAAGGAGATGCGAGACTAAGTTCAAAATCAAACCGAGTTCGTCCTCGCTGAACTTACACCACTAGACCCAGTAGGGCCTTAAATTTATGTGGTTTTTCCCGGCCCGAAGGCCTTCCCCACTTGCCCAACCCCAACAGGCTTGAACGTGTTTTTTCTGACAGATTACTCGAAGTCTGCAGACACGAAACGCACGAAACCCGCAAGCCCGCACCGAAGAACCCTAAATCGTAAACCCTCAACGCTCACCCTCAAGACCTCTAAATCTTAAAGGACAATAGCAGGGACCCCTAATCCAAATACCCTATATAACCCTTGTATACCCCTTATATAGTCTCATAAAGCCCCTATATAACCCCAAGGGTCCCTTTAAGGGTCCCTCTTTTGGTCCCTTTAAAATCATAGGCCACCGTACACCCAAACGGCTGCTTACTGGATCCTCTGAACCTTTGACACCCGTACAAAGTCAGACAACACAAAAAACAAACATATCGAACCCGTATACACTAGGTTCAGGATTTTGGGGGTCTTCGGGTTTAGTCCGGGGTTTAGGGTTTAGAGGTTTGAGATTTTTTGGGGTTTTGATACCTTGGCTCCGAAAAGACGACGAAGCTTTTTGCAACTGAGCTGGCTGGTTTCCAGGCCCGCCGCCGAGCCGGTCGGACATGCCCTGGCCTTGGAGGAATACCTACAGTCTCCACTGTAATTCCTTTTTGTGGCTCAACCCATCATGTGTTTAGGACCCTATAACAATGCAGACTGCAAGTATATAACATGGCCCCGACAGGGACAGCCATGGAGACTGATATCAGGTAGATCTCTGGGGTCACTCTGAACAGCTTGAGGCTGCTGCACTTGAGGGTTCTAGGCTCAGCCCTGAACCCCGAAGGGGCGTCAGGGCTTCATGTAGGGGCCTGAATAATAAGAATAGGGTTTGGGGGTATACTATAATTAATATAAAGAACCACCAAATCCTTATTCTAATTATTAATGCCCATACAGTAACACTGCTTCATGGGTAAGGGTCCCCGGCGTCTCATGCAGGATGCTCAAGGTTTGACTAGCCTTTCCAGAAGGTCATGCAAGGTGTGCTTCTTGATGTTGGGTGCTTTCCTCAACACCTCAAACCCGATGCTTAAACCCTAAACCCTAAACCCTACGACCCTAAAACCTATCAAGTTATATAAAACCCTTGAAACCGGTCTTAACCGGCCGTTGAAAAAGCCCCAAAGCCTTAACCACCCAACCCTCAAGGCGGCTCTAAACCTCATGAAGCCTTAAGACCCTTGTCCTTAACCTAAACCCTAAACCCTAAACCCTAAACCCTAAATCCCCAAACCCCAAACCCACAACCCCAAACCCAAAACCCCACACCCTAACCCTAAACCCTAAACCCTAAACCCCACACCCTAACCCTAAACCCTAAACCCTACGCCCTAAACCCCAAACCCTAAACCGCGCGTTGCAAGAAGCCCAAAGTTTCGGGGGCTCCGGCAGACCAACAGCCGCCCCTCCCCCTGCGCAGCATACTCTTCGAGGAGCTCCTTGTGCTCGGATGAGGGTTTAGAGTTTAGGGTTTGGGGAATTAGGGTTTGAGGTTTATAAGGTTTAGGGTTTAAGGTTTAGTGTTTATAGGGCTTAGGATTTAGGGTCTGAGGTTTATAGGGTTTAGGGTTTAAGATTTAGTGTTTATCGGCTTTGTAAGGCTTGTGGGGTTTAGGGTTTAACGTTTTGGAGGTTTTGGGTTTAGGGATTTGAACTGCTTTTTAATGTGGAGATGAAGGGAGTAGAGAGCTTAGGAGTTCACCATTTCGGGCTTTGAATTTAAGGGTTTAAATTTGGGTCTATGTAGATTCAGGGGCGAATCCGTGGCATGTGGCTGGAAACCCATGGTATGTTGTCTTTGTGTTTTTAGGGTTCAGGGTTCCGGGTTTACGGTTCAGAGCTTGAAGTAGCCATCTGCTTGAAGTGTTTGCTTGTGACCCCTAAACCCTACCCGAAATCCTAAACCCGAGACCCTAAACCCTAAACCCGTCATGGAATGTTTCGAAGCTCCTTACGGCTTGAAACGATGTGTTTGTGTGGCTTCATCGATGGGCGTCTTCGCTTCCAGTGCTTTTATATAGGGCTTGCAGTTAAGGGGATATGGTCTAGTCTAGGGCCCCGGAAAATACATGAAGTCCTGCTCAAAATGAGGCTTAAGACCAGGGCTGTAGGAGTACTATAGGGGCCTGAATCATTAGAATAGGGTTTTGGGACCCAGTATACTATAATTATACTAAGGCAGCCCCAAAATAGTGTGGGCAATTCTTTCGGCCCCTACATTACTGACCCCTCGGGGGGGCATGCCAAACTAAAGATCCAACAAGGGCTCAGGCTCGGGGCTCTAACCCTAAACCCTACTAAACCCTGAACCCTAAACCCTAAACCCCTACAAACTCTAATAACCCTAAGCCCTAAACCCCTACAAACCCTAAACACCCTAAAAACCCTAAAAGCCCTAAGCACTAAGATCAAACCCTAAAGCTCTAAGCATCCCTTAGAAGCGCGGGTCTTGGCGTAAGAAGTCCGTAAGAGTCGCAAGAACCATGATACCCTAAACCCTAAAGGTTAAGGGTTTGGGGGTTTAGACCCTGAACCCGAAACCCTAAACACCCCCCAACCCGCAATACTCAATAACAGCTGGGCCTTCAAGCGGCCAGCTGGGGGATGCCGGGGGCCCTCTTATTCTAGAAACCCTAAACCCTACAAAACCCTAAACCCTACCAGGACCCCCCAATCACCCTTCTACATAGAGCCCGTATGGTCCTTAACAGTGGGTATTTGGGGGATAATAGAGGGTAGTTGGGGGGGTTAGGTAACCTCCCCTAAATCCTAAACCCCCTGACTACAAACCCTATAAACCCAAATCCCTAAGTGCTCAACCTTACTAGACCCCTGCGAACAAGGCGCATTCGCCGGGCGATTCGGGCCGAGGCGGCTGAAACAGCCGATGACGTTGCTGGCAAAGGGGTCCTGCATTGCGGTACACCCTATGAGTTTAGGGGTTTAGGCTTGTTTTTAGGGTTTAGGGCTAGGGTTTAGGGTTTAGGGTTTAGGCTTCAGGGTTCAGGGCTTAGGGGATACCCTTTAAGTTCAACCTTGTCCTTACATCCTTCAGATAAAGTGGTTGGGACTGGCCAGGTTGTAAGCAAGCAAAACTTCAACCTGGACCCTCGACCCCTATACGGGTGGGTCTGTGAAGTAGGGTCCCCTTGTTTAGATCCCCAAAACAGTATACGGCACCCGTCTAAAAAGGACCCTCAAAGGGACCCTGGTTTAGAGAACTACCCATATCCTGAAGGCGAGAAACTGCGAGATTTGGGGCCTGAACACAATTTCCGTCCTGAAATTTCATACAAACTCTCTAAAATAACAACTTAAAGCACAACCGAACAATCAGAACCACAAAAACACATGACACCAGCAAGACAGAAATGCAAACCAAACACCAACATGGATACCACCACCCGAACAAGGAAATCCTTATTAAGCCCCTGTAGATCCTTTAAGGAGGCCCTTTAAAGGAACCCGAAAAGCCCTGTGCCCTGAACCCTAAACCTAAACCTCTAAACCCTAAACCCTCAACTCCTAAAACCTAAAACCCTGGACGGTAAACTTGAACCCTAAACCCCGAAATCCTAATGTGCCCTGAACCCTAAACCCTAAACCTCTAAACCCTAAGCCCTAAACCCCTAAACCCCTAAAACCCTAAAACCCTAAACCTAAACCTCTAAACCCTCATGAATGGGCCTGAGAGTCCCGGAAGATCTCCGTCGCCAACTCCGCCGTGGGCTCTGCGTTGCTGGGATAGAGGCTCCTCGTCTGGGCTCTTAGGTATTGGGGTTTAGGGGTTTAAGGGTTTAGGGTTTAGGGTTCGGGTCTTAGGGTTTAGGGTTTAGGATTTAGGGTTTAGGGTTTAGGGTTTGGGGTTTAAGGTTTAGGGTTTAGCGACTTCGATTTGGGGTTTAGGGGTTTAGGGTTTAGGGTTTAGGGTTTAGGGGTTTAGGGGCTTCGGGTTTAGGGGTTTAGGCGCTTCGGGTTTAGGGTTTAGGGGTTTAGGGTTTAGGGTTTAGGGGTGTAGGGGTTAGGGGTTTAGGGTGTTAAACAAAGTTAGTTAAAGTTACGAAAATTAGAAAACCACATGATATACCATAGATACCGATTGCGGCAACTTAAACTAAACCCCTTAACAAGAACCCAGTTGTGTCAAAGCTTTGGGGCTGAGGGTTGAGAGTTGTTGGGATTTCGGATCAGGGAGTGGGGTCCAGGGGTAAAAAATCCTTATGTTTCGGCTTAGTATAAACCCTAAACCCTTAAACCCTAAACCGATATGGGTTAAGGGCTTAGGGCCTAGGGTGCGGAGGCCCCTTGTTTCTTACCCTTGTGTTTATGGACATGGCGTGGCTCCAAAGTGCTTTTCTTGTGCAGTCCTGGCCTAGGACCACCTACTAGTTAGGGTTTAGGGTTTAGAACTTAGGTTCAGGGGTCTACTGTAGGTTTCTGGGCCTCTGGGTAGTGTTTGTAGAGTTTCTTGGGCTCTTGAATCCGTGGCTTGTTGAGTCTTGTTGCGGGGCAAGTTCGCCCTCAACCCTAAACCCGAAGCCCTACAGACTAAAGGGATGCTGAGGGCTTCTTAAAGGCCGCCTGCAGGCTATGGATTTCGGGTCTAGGATTTAGGGCCTCGGGTTGAAAGCTTTACGTCTAGGAAGTTAAGGCGGAGGGTTGAAGCTCGTCGTGCTAATAGGGTTTAGGGTTTAGGGTTTCGGATTCAATTTCTTGACTCATAATTGGAATAGGGTCGTGGCAGGCTAAACAAGAACTATGTAGGATCTGCAACTATGCCGAGGATCTCATTCACTAATTATGCAGTCGACTGGTGTAGCAGGGTTTAAGGGTTCTGGGATTCAAGCCCCAAGCCGCAAACCCGAATGCCCAAAGCCCTGAACCTTAAACCCAAGCCGAGCTTCTTTAGGATGCCAGCGATGTTCGGTTGCCTTCGCTTGCAGTATTTCTCTGGGGAGGCGGGGGCCTGCGAGGGGCTTTATGCTGTCCAGTTAAGGCTTCGTCGATGGCAAAATGTATGGCTTCAGGGTTTGTAGGAGGGTAAGGCTTCATTTTATGGGTTCCTGTCAGGGTTGGCTTTAGGAACCCTTTAACCCTTTAACCCTAAACCCTGAACCCTAAACCCTAAACCCTAAACCCTAAACCCTAGTCCTAAACCCTAAACCCTTTGACCCTTTGACCCTTTAACCCTAAACCCCGAACCCTAAACCCTATTCAAGGTTTAGGGTTCGGGGTGTCAGAGTGAAAGGTCTCGGCGTGTGGGACGCAGGACCCAGACCTTGGAGTTTCAGGGAGACCATGTTGGGGGGCTGGGGAGTTTCGGTTGCGGCTGTAAACCCCAAACCCTCTAAGCCCTAAACCCTAACCCCCTAAAACCCTAAACCCTAAACCCCCTAAACCCTAAACCCTAAACCCTCTAAGCCCTAAACCCTCAAAGCCCGAAGCCCTAAACCCCAAACCCTAACTGTAGGATCAGCTGAAACCCCTAGGAAGACCCCAAGGCAAAAAGGGGCAAAAGGGACCAGGAGACCTGGCCTCAAATCGCTAAAAATCTCTTCAAAACCAAAGTTGGGTCTTATAGGGTTTGGTTTTGTGGGCGTTTAGGGTTTCAGGGGTTTTCGAGTTTAAGGGATCCGGCATCTTAGGGCTTTCGTATTGACGGTTTCGGGTTAGATGGGGTATGATAATGTAGGAGTCGTAATAATTAGAATAGGGCTTTGGGGTCCTGTGTAGTATAATTATAAAAAAGCAACCCCCCAAAATAATGTAGGTATTTGTTCAAGCCCCTAGATTATCCTTCAAACAACTAATATGAACCTTTTGGACATGCTGAAACCGGTTGAGCTTGAAACCCTAGAGCATCCTTTTTCCGATATCGGAAAGCCCTAACTTAAGTTTTGAGAGAACCCCAGAAGGATCTTCTCCCTCAAAGCTGCAATCCGCGGAGGAGTATCCATGCTCCGAAGTCGACCAGCCACCTTGTTCTGAGGCGTTTCTTCTTGTAATGTAGGGGCGTTAATAATTAGAATAGGGGTTTGGGGTACATTACATAATTACTATTATTATTATTTCTGTTAATTTTATTATTGTTATTATTGTAAGGAACCCCCAAAATAGTATTGGTAATTACTTAGGCCCCTACTTTTGATTAAAGCCGCAGCTCTCCACTTTGTGGCAGGCTGGCCAGGGCTTCTCAAGGAAGAAGCAGCGTCTGAGCTTCGACGCGGAGGAAGGGGATGATGACGATGACTGAGTCGGCACACGTTTTAAAGTTCAGGGTTTAGGGTTTAGGGTTTGGGGGTTTAGGGCCTAGGGTTTAGCGTTTAGGGGGCAAACCACCAATCAATGCTGCAGATGCAGTTTTTTTGTGGCGGTTGGGTTTAGGGATTAGAGATTTTTGGGGTTGTAGGGTCATAATTATTCGAGGAACCCTGAAAGAACCCTTGGTAGAGATCCCCAGTGGAAGACCTTTTCAATCTTAGAGCAACCGGTTTAGGGCTTAGGGGATCAAGCTATGCAGACTAAACCCAAAGTAACTGGGCTTTGGAGTGCCATACTTTAATACTTTTTTTTGGGACCTGTTCCTTAAAGGAACCATTATGAAATAAAAGTCTATACTTTTTTCTCCCTGGTTACTTCAAAGCCCAGTTAAGCCACAAGAGCACAAGAAGGCCTCATACAGTTCGGGGTTCAGAGCATAGTCAGGGTCTCAGGAGTTCAGGCTGAGGGTAGGGTTTAGGGTTTAGGGTTTAGGGTTTAGGGTCTTAGGCCTTGAGAGCCGCAACCATGGCTCACCACCATGTACATAGCTGACACTTGCGCAGGGAGGCTTCTGCAAAGTGCGAAAAACCGGCCGGACTGGTCCTTTCAGCCCATGCCCCCAAAGCCCGAGTCCAGTTACTAAGTCCTCCTGCCACATGGGGGAATCTGAGCCTAGCGAAACCCTTAAAGCCCAACCCCCTAAACCCTAAGCCCTAACCCCCCAAACCCTAAACCCTAAATCCCAAACCCTTACGTCTGCTGGGGCTTCAACAACTATGAGATGCTGTAAGTCCGTCAAACATAAGTCTACAGCTTCCGTTAAAAAACCCTGGCCCTAAACTCTAGACTCTGAAGCAGAAACCCTACACTTAGCGTGTAGGGTTTAGGCTTCAGGGTTTAGGGTTTAGGGTCTAGGACCCTACACCCTAACACCCCAAGACCATAAAGCATATTCTGAACCATAAGCCCTGAAGCCGAGACTATGTGAAGCCGTTTCCAATCTTAGGGTTTAGGGTTTAGGTTGTTTTAGGTGGTTTTGTTTCAAGTTTTATGTGGGCCCTAAATAACAGTTGTTTCTGGCACGTTGAGGTGAACTGAATATCAAAACTCTCGGTCATCGAACCCCCACCAGAATGAAGGGTTCAGGGCCAAAGCATAAGGCTGCAGCCTGGGCGTTGGGATTTCGCTGGATTCCGCCTTAGATTTAGGGTTTAAGAGTTTTAGGGTTTAGGGTTTAGGGTTTTAGCTGCTAGGGTCCATGTCCGTGGCTTGGGGTGTTACTCCCCTCGTGCGGTTTAGGGTGTGGGGTTTTGGGACCTCAGTGACGCAGATCTCCGAGAGGCCCTGGATGCTGGATCTCCGTCAAGGGAGTGGGTCCCAGACCCCCAAAAGGATCTAAAAAAATAGATCCCCTAAGGGTTTTAGGGTTTAGGGTTTTAGGGAATAGGGTTTAGGGTTTAGGGTTTAGGGTTCCAGACCCCCAAAAGGATCTAAAAAATAGATCCCCTAAGGGGCTTCCTATAAAGTACCTTTTAGTAGTTAGGGTCCCTAATTAGGGGATCTATTTTTTAGATCCTTTTGGGGGTCTGAGGTGTGATAGTCGCTGTCTACGGTCAGTATCTACGGTTGGAACCATGAGCCTTAGTATGGGCCCTTAAGCCTGGGATCCTTCAAAACCTACTATATGCCCCATATGTACCCTTAAGGGTCCCTAGAATCCCCTAAGGGTCCACCATACCACTCCGTATTGCCTTCCCATGAGCTTGAGCAAGCATTTGGGCACTGCCGTAGCAGAAGCAGTCGCAGCATCGATGGCAGCAAAGGCAGCTGCAGCAGCAGCAGTAATTGTAAAAGTAGTGGAAGCAGCAGAACCCTAATGTGGGGGCCGATGATAATTAGAACGGGGTTTTGGGGTATACTATATAGTGTATTATAGTTACTAAACCCCAAATTTAAGGCCCAAAATTCAACGGTTTCTTTCCCTGAGCCCAAACCCTGAACACTGGCCTGCAAGATCGCTCAGCAGGTTGTCGCTGGTCAACCTCTTCACTGGAGACTGCCGATTGAGAACCGCTGACGGCTGAAGCTTCTACGGCTCAGGGTGGAGGGTTTAGGGTTTAGGGTTTGGGGTTTAGGGTTTAGGGTCTAGGGTTTAGGGTTTAGGGTTTAGGGTTGAGGGTTAGGGTCTGCTTCCGCCATTCCGCGCCTGGCAGCTCTTCACGCTTTTCACGCAGGCATGCAAAACATGCATGCCTCCCGTCGCAAGGAAAGTCGGAGAAGCTTCGCGAAGAAATACTAAACCTAATCGAATAATAGGACCCTAAACCCTAAACCCTAAACCCTTTAATTCGCAATACTATACTTAATCTAGTTATAAAGCCCTAAACCCTAAACCCTAAACCCTTTAATTGACGGATTCGTGATTAAGTCCGTAAAAGCTTGCCAACCTGGAGCTGACTTCCAACACCCCGAGCTGGAATCAACAGTCCTTTCGGACTGTTGGGGTTCAGGGTTTGGGGTTTATAGGATCTTTTCACGCGGGTTTGGGTTTAGGGTTTAGGGTCGTTTCATGAGGGTTTGGGTTTCGAGTTTAGCCGTTCAGCGTCTTTTCGTGAAAAAAAGCATGAAAATGATAACTCTTTTCAGTCAATAGGGTCTGAATATCTTGCAATCGTAAGTCCCATAAGTTTCATAGTCTCTGTATGATACTATACTTGACCGCCAACACCCTATTCTGATTATTCGGGTCCCCGTCATGTGGGCCTCAGCAGAAGATCAGAAGATCCTCATCTGTAGAGCCAAAAACCTACTGCCAGAATCCAACTCCTTCATTGCTAAGCCTTCATGAACCCTAAACCTTAAACCCTAAGCCTAAATAGTCATAGACTGAAACTGCAAAGCCTCCAAGTCCTACAGCCCTACATGAACCCTTATGATGCCTTTATGGAAAAAGCTTTAAAGAAAGCGTAGGGAGCCCAAAACTCCGACTTTTGACTTTCGATCTACGAACGGACTTGGAACCTGCCGACGCGAAACGCGCACGCAGGGTTCACGGAGTGATTTCCCCACGGACAGCCCTAGAGACTAACATCCCTTCGCTGAACCTCAAAAAGGAATCAGGGCTTAGGGTTTAGGCTGAGCCCTAAAGCCGCAACCATAGCTTAAGCAGGCCCCTAACATGAGGGATCCTCCATGAAGGAGTGCCAAGTCTCTGGGGTGATGGGGCCACAGCGGGATAGTTTTCTCATAAAGCCTAGTACCTAAACCCTAAACCCGCAAAACCCCTAAACCCTAGTAGAGTTTGCCGGAAACCTAAGCCCTCAAACCTTGTAGAAGCTTCTTAAACAAGCAGTAAGCCCCCCTTAGAAGTCTACAATACTCTTTTTGCTTTATGGTTTTAGGCAGGTGAAGCTTGATCCGCGATGGGATATTTTCTCGGGACCTTCATATTAATATGGCTTCAGGGATCTGCATGTGTTCTTTTGGGAGGACTACTTTTTGCAGCCTTCATTGGGCTCATGTATGTTCACCGTAATGACAGGTTTACCCTGCTTTGGGGTCGAGACCTCTGTCGCCACTAGCCATGTGGTTCAAAGCTTGATCCTAAACCCTGGGCCCCGGATCCTAAAGCCTAAATTAAAGGAAACTACAGGTGGGGAGTTTAGGGTATATAGGGCTTCTATAAAGCTTCCATAAGGTATATAGGCCTTCTATAAGGCTCCTAGAGCGGTAACTACCCACCTGAAAATGTCCTAGACTAAACCCTGAAGAGCATGAGAAGAATTCCAAATCTTACGAGCCTATCGTGTAACCCTAAACCCTAAACCCTAAAGCTATCGCGTGGAATGTTGTTTTCTGGATGCAGGGTTCGAGTAGTTGCTTGTGGTAGCGTATATAGATATTTACTGGACTACTTGTTTATCTGTTTCCTCTTAATGAGTTAACGTTTCTCTTTGTATTTATATGTCGTTGCTTACACACACACACATGCACTGACCGTGCTTGCCTGTTTGCCCCTGGGTTATGATAAATATGTGAAGTTGTCTTTTGATCGAGTCCCATGCTGTGGCGCCTTTACATCCTCCTCCGACAATGAGCTGTCTCGCGGCAGCTTGTGCCCAAGCAACCTGAGGATTCAGCGTCATTGCATGTTCGACTTCCCCCAACTGCCCGGAATCCTTGTGATAGGGTCCTCAACATAAATTCTAAAGGCCTGAAGCCCAAACACCTTAAATCTTAAATCTTAAGCCCTACCGGGGAAGGCGGTACAGTAGGGTCTTCATAGCGGAAACTGGAAAGCCCAGATCCATCGGGATCCCTGGTTTACGATGTCGGGTTCAACATGGGGGACGCATGGGGACTAGATGATTAGAAGAGGATTTCTCGAAGGGTTCCTGACTACAGGGGCTGCTAGATGGGTGTTGGGAATAGGGGCCTTAAGAACACGAGGACTAATATATATCAGTGGTTATATGAACAATAATACTGCGAATGACAGTAGTAAAACAAGTCTTATTCTGGTGGCGATTAGTTGTGTTCTCCTGTGTTCGGGTGAATACGACATTTTAGGGGGTTTACACGATTCCTCGCTAATGATAGCTTTCAGGTGTTCAGGTTGTTTGGGACTCTTCTTTGTTCTTAGGAACCGCCCAAGCCTGTGTTTGGTTTACCGAATGAGAGGAATACAAGCCCTAAGCCCTAAGCCCTGGATACTTCAAAGTCCAGATCTTGGAGTCAAGACCCCGCACGACTGAACCCCTACAGTAAGCCTGGAAGGCCCAACACGATATGCAATTGCGGTTAGGGGTAGGGGTTTAGGGTTTAGGATTGGGGAGAAAGCCGAATACTCCACGAGGTTCTTCCCTAAACCCTAAACCCCTAAACCCTAAACCCTTGGGTAAAGCTGTGAGACAGACATCCGCGAAGAGGGGAGGCCGGGGGCACGAGGTTGACTTCCGGCACTGAGTTGCCAACGAAGGGTTCGACGCCCTGTAGGCCGTCCACCACCTAAGGCCCCTTCAGAGTAGGATTTAGTTCAGGGAGGTTTAGGGTTTAGAACACCACCTAAGGCCCTTTCAGAGTAGGATTTAGTTCAGGGAGGTTTAGGGTTTAGGGTTTGGAATTGTTGGTGCATGCTCAAGTCTGTTTGGCTCAGCCAATTGAGCATTGGCAATGCCCAGCAGTAAACCCATAAGCCCTAGGCCAAACCTCTAAACACCGAAGTCCTAAACCCTAAATTAAACACTTAAACCCCAAACTCTAATGCTCAGCCACAAACCCTAAGCCACACCTCGAAACACCCTAAACCCTAAACCCCTAAACCCCTAAACCCAAAGCCCTAAACCCTAAACCCTAAACACCTAAACACCTAAACCCTAAACACCGCCTAAACCCTAACACACCTAATCCCTAAACACCCAATCCCGAAGCCAGACCTCTAAACACCGAAACCCTGAACCATAAGACGGTCACAACGAGGGCTTGATGTGTGGGGTGCAGGGCTCGCGCTTCGGTTGCGAGTTTTAGGGTTTGGGGTTTAAGGTTTAGCCTGAACCCTAGACCCAAAACCCTAAACCCTAAACCCTAAACCCTAAACCCTAAACCCTAAACCCTAAACCCTAAACCCTAGTCTAGGGTTTAGGGTTTAAGCTGTGTGGCTTGAGGAGGGAAGGTCAACTTGCAGGCCGCATCCGAAGACCAAGAAAGATAGGAAAGGCAAGGGTTAAGGGTTTAGGGTTTAGGGTTTAGGGTTTAGGGTTTAGGGTTTGGGGTTTGGGACTTAGGTTTAGGGGTATCAGAAACCCTAAGCCCTAAACCCAGAAACCCCAGAGGATGGCGAGGCGCCAGACAGTGGGAATTATTTTGCTGCGGAGGTCTTTGGCAGACGTCAAGCAGACTGGGCCTGAAACCGGGCACAGCCTCTGCATCGGCCAGCCGCATGCGATCGCAGGGCTCCCCTTACAGCCCCAAGAATTCAGCGCTTCGGCCCGAAGCCGTAGTTCAGACTCCACGACCCTTAGCCCTAGGCCGCCAAGAATTTGCTTTAGGGTTGAGGGTTTAGGGTGTTTGGCGTCGGGTTCTTTGCAGCGCGTTTCTGGACTTGCTGGATCCGTGTAAGTCTCCCTGCAAGACTTTTCCAGCTAGGTACTAGTGTTGGGCTTGAAGGTTTTGGACAGGTTTCCGTTTCATGCTTGCAGGCTTAATATAGTGGCCTTTACAAAAACCTATGAAATTGTGGGGGGTTCCTTATTATATTCATAGCATAATATAACCCACAACCCTATTCGAATTATTAAGGCCCCTACATTAAACTCCGTCTCCATGCTTCTCTGCAGGAATCCTAAATCCCGCTCTAAAGACCCCTCAGCCCTAAACCCTGCACCATCCAAAGCCGCAGATTGCAAACTTGCCCAGCCCTGCCTCCTTGAGGGATTTATGCGTTGTTTTCTCGGTTCTCACTCTTCGGTGTAGGAATCATAGCCGCTGGTCCTGCACCTAAGCCCTAAATCCTAAGTAAGCTGAAGCCCTTAACCCCTTAAGCCTTGAGCCCTAAACCCTAAACCCCTTAAGCCTTGAGCCCTAGACCCTAAACCCCTTAAGCCTTGAGCCCTAAACCCTAAGCCCCTTAAGCCTTGAGCCTTAAACCCTAAACCCTCAAACCGGTTCGATCAACTCTCAGCCCTCACGGTTTAAACCACTCACCCGGTAGGGGGGCCCTCGTTAAGTGATTATGAGTGCGACGTTTCACATCCAAGACGAGCATTGCTGCTTAGCACAACGGAGCAGGAGCATCGGCCCGCGCACTAACATTACCTTTTTAGGTTTTAAGGTTCACGTACGGCCCTGTCGGAATCTGCAAGCGTACGGTTTAGGGCCAGGTCGCGGTCATTGAGCGATGTTTGGCAAGAATCACAACACTTATAAGGGGTTTCTACTTTGAACATGTTTCCTGGAGTCTGGCGAGTAAAATTTACATTGTACTGTTTTTACGTTCATATACAGCAACATCACATCATACCCAAAAGTTTTACATAGTTAAGAAAGCATGGTAGTTTCGAACAAGGCTGCAATCCAACACGGCCTCGTTCAAGGCTCCCTGTTAGTTTTGGGTCTGGAGGAATTACCCAGCGCTTGGGAGGCTTTCGGAGTAAATGCTAAACCCCTGAACCCTAAACCGTTAAAGCCCGGAACCCCAAACCCTAATACCCTAAACCCCAAACCCAAAACCAATAAAGCCCTAAACCCCAAGCCCTAAACCCAAAACCAATAAAGCCCTAAGCCCCAAACCCTAAACCCTAAACCCGAACTTAAAGCCCTAAAGCCCAAAGCCTAAACCCCAAAAGCCGGCACCTGAAGTCCTGTGCTTCGCAGCTGCCTTTGCCAGAGCGCCGCGCGCAGGGTCTCGAATAGAGGGACCTCATGGACAGATTTTTCAAGAAGCTCCCGAAGTCGAACGGCATCACCCGCCATGCAGGGTTGTGTTACGGTTTGGGGGGTTTAGGGTTTAGGGTTTAGGGTTTAGGGTTCAGGGACTAGGGTTCGGGGCTAAGGATTGTTAGGCTTATAACACAGGGTTCAGGGTTCAGGTGGAGGGTTTAAGAACCCTGAACCCTAGACCCCATTTAAAGGGTCTGGAAACCAGCACCTGCATATTTGCATTCACGAAAGAACCTACTTTTTTAGGGTTCTTTATTATAAGTCCTTAAAAAGGTAGGTTATTTGGGTTAAGGTAAGCCCTAAACCCTAAGACCCCTTAACCTTAGTTCGGAGGGAGACCAGAAGCCCGGATTCCCTACCGAGCCTTCAGGCAGGTCTCCGTTTGGTTTGGATCGGTTTAGGGTTTAGGGTTTAGGGTTTAGGGTTTAGGGTTTAGGGTTTAGCGTGGTTTAGGGTTTAGGGTTGGATCTCTGCATAAGACAGTGTGCTCCCTATCGCCCTGGCTTAACACGGGATGCTGGCAACTATCCCAAGTCCCAACTTTACCGTAGGCCGGCTTGGATGGTTAGTAGTCCTATTTTGTTATGGCCCTCACAAGGGCATATGGTAAGATACTACTCTAATTATCTAAGGTGCTTCCCTAAATCCCTAAACCCTAAACTACCCTAAACCCTTGTATTATGGGAGCTTCGAGCACAATCGTTCTGCGCAAAGCGTTTCTGGCAATCGCCCCGATGGTGCCTGGGACCTTGTGAGTCCAGGGTTTAGGGCTTAATGTATGGGTCTTTTAATGATTAGAATAGGTTTTTGGGGGGCTCCGTATTAGAAACACGGTATGATATACCCCCCAATGCCAAACCCTATCCATATTCTTAAGGCCCCTATATTAATATTTAGGCTCCTAGGGTTTTGGGGTTTTGGGTTTAGGGCTTCGGGTCCATCGGCCTCTATGGGGGTTCAGTGGATTTTTGGGGTTTAGGGTGTTCTGGTGTGTGCATGTGGGTGGTTTTCTAAATCAGGGTCCCTTTTTGGGTCCCCAAAATCTCTTATAAAATGGACGACCCTAATTTAGAGAACTACCCATATGCATGTGGAGTTTGGGAAAGTTGGGAGTTAAAGTCCATGGTGTAGGGTTTCGGGCTTAGGGTTTAGGGTTTAGGTTTGGGGCTAGATACGTGTAGACTCAGGAGGCAAGTGGAGTAGTAGAGGTCCAGAGTTTATCCGACAAGTTTAAGCGTCCCAGGTGCCAAGCAAGATCATACTCTCCGGAACATCGAACACCCCAAGGGAATCTCATGCAAAGACAAAAGCACGTCTCAAGTTTGTGAGCGCTAGACTAAAACCCGTGATCACACTCACATAAATGAAAATTGGCGCTGTGATTTTTTCGATTTCGAAATTATTGGCGATTTATTGCTCAATCTGCAAACTTAAGGGGCGTGGTTTCTGTGCTACGATGGGGGCCCGGCGATGTAGCCGACAGTTTCGCAGTTCTTGCTGTACCATTAACGGGAAACAGCACCTTGTACTTCTAAACCCTAAAGCGTGTTTGGCACAGGCACATAGAGTAATCTCGATCCCGACATATTGCCGCGCACTTTTTGCAGGTTTCGGTACGGAGATCGCGTGCCGTCCAATATATTGATCCACTTTGAATATTGAAAAAATCTATAATTTAAGAATATATTATAAATTTCGGAGATTGGGCTTGGGATTCTTCTAATGTCTACTTCAATAAATTATTATCTCTATTTTTATTAGATTTATTAATTTTATAGGGACCTAAAAACTATATATATATTTTTTTAGATGATATTTTATTATGAAATATGAAATATATCTTAAAAAGATATTCTAATTATACAACTCTTATAATCTATCGATTGATATTGAAGGTCGATATTGAAATAATATTATATACTATTTAATCCTTTAAAAAAAATATTTTTTATATACTATTATTATATATATTTAGGATATTCTTTCTATTGGAATATTTTTCATATAATTTGATATAGGTAGATAGATTATTCTTCAAAATTAAGTTTTTTTTAGAATAGAATATTATATATAGAACTATAATAGATTGAAAAATATATATATATATATATAAAAGATAATTATTATTTCATTCTTATTTATTTATAATTTTATAATTATTTTCTTCTATATATCTATTCTATTATCTTGTGAATTCAATAATTTTTCTAAATTATTCTATTGATTTAACTAACGATAATGAAAAATTATATATTTCGAGAAGAAGGTCAGATGAATGGAATAGGATGGTCGGGGAGGGAAAAAACATAATAAATTAATAGAAAATTAGATTGGGATCGTGGCAGATCTATGATTCGAAATATATTTTATATCTCGAGATATTTGCTTATACTTATTCTACTACAGATTAAATATTATATTAAAAATAATTATTTTATAGAATGATCTTTTTCTTTCTATATATAAGTATGATCAATCCTCTGGCAAAACGAATATGAGAATTGATAATATGATTTATTGATTTTTTCTATTTCGATTCTTCAAATCATTAAGATTCAAAATATCGATAATAAATATTTTCGGTTATATATAAAGATGAATTAGAATCTATTATAAACTATATTATCGATTCTAGATTATATTAGAGATCGATATTCTAGATTATAATATCGAATATGCGACTATACTACAGACTATAATATAGACTATATTATATAGACCATAGATATTACTATAAGATAAGCTTTATGCTATACTAAAAATTATATTCTGAATATGATGAAATATTATAAGA
>CAJNDV010032697.1:59987-75798 GCA_905221635.1 Symbiodinium sp. CCMP2456
GGTTGGGTTTAGGGTTTAGGGTCGAGGATCTGGAGTTGCGGGCTAAGGGTTGTCTGAGCGTTTTGTCCTACTTGTTGGCGTGTTCGAAAGTTGGTTCGTTTACGGGTGCTGAAAGGTCTGTGAATTTTGTGTGTTTTTCGGTGGGGGCATGGGCTTCGGTTTAGGTTTTGCCATAAGATGGTGACAAGGGTTTTGGAAGGTTTTAGGACGGCGTGTTCAGGTGCCCTCAGACCTAAATCCGAAAGCTTGACCGTTATACCTGAACCCTAATCTCTACCCGCGATGAACCTAATACGAAGTACCCTGGCAACGTGCCAAGACTGCGGCACAGAACACATGAGCCGGCCCATAGCACAAGGCTCTAATGTAGGGGCCTAAATAATTGCCTATACTATCTTGGGGTTTCCTTATTGTATACTATACCCCCAAAACCCTATTCTACTTATTTAAGGCCCCTACATTAGTCTCAGTCTTGCGCACATTTGTACAGCCACCGTGTGCAGTGTGCAAGCGATCTTGGGAGGGCAGTGAGGCGAGACGGCGCTCTGCGCCGAGCTGCTTCTTGCTGCTCGATCTTCGAAGCCCCCTTTCAAGAAACGAGCTCAGAACCCACCTTTCTGCTGCTCCCTGCGGCAATGTTTGTAACTCTGCCCGGCAAGTTCTACCCGAAGACTCCTACGCAATTGCTGAACCCCTTGAGCAATGAGCTCCGCACCCTGTCCCTCAAACCAAAGCCCAAAGCCCAAAACCCAAAACCCTGTCCCTCAAACCTAAAACCCCCCTAAACCCTAAACCCTAAAAACCCTAAACCCTAAAAACCCTAAACCCAAACCCTAATCCCTAAAACCCTCGGTCCCCACAACTTGGGCTGCCCGAACCAGCCAGCCGGTCTATAGTACGTGTAGAGGGTGGGGGGGGCTTAGGGTTTAGGGTATAGGGGGGTTTGGGGTTTAGGGTTTAGGTAGGGGGTTTAGGGTTATTCAGGGATTAGGGTTTAGGGTTTAGGGTTATTCAGGGATTAGGGTTTAGGGTTTAGGGTTATTTAGGGATTAGGGGGCTTAGGGTTTAGAACAGGGTATAGGCTCGAGGGTCTGGAAAAAAGCTTTACGGGTTTACTAACTCCGATGTGATGGCCGTACCTATAGGCTCCATTGCAGTTCCCATTTGTGGCTTGTAACCCTAAACCCTAAACCCTAAACCCTAAACCCTAAACCCTAAAATTCAGGGTTCTAGAAGGTAATCCCAACAAGGAACCACTAGGGAGCCTAGGGGTATGTACCAGTACCACATGGGTGTGGCTTGAGGGTTCACGGTCCGGGGGTGATGAACCGCGATTCTTCAAGGGCCACAGTATCAAGCTTGCTCAGTCTGAGTACAATCTTGAGCCGGGGTTCATAAGTCACAGGTCTGCATGAGGCATGTCGGGCCGACTGTTTACGACTGCGATTTTACGGCTGTAGGTTTAGACTAGGGAAGAAGCCGAGGATGTGGTAGGGAGCGAAGTCGAAGCCACCAAGTACAAGCTTACGTCTGTTCTTCTGGGGCCAAGAGAAATGCAGTCGAAGCAAGTGAAGACAAGGACTCCTCGGACCAATCACCTGCTGCGATCAACTCAGAGGCCACTGGCACGGTAACCTCAGGAGTTTGGGCCTCCACGACTCTTTGAGGGAGCCCTCCGGGAGGCAACGGAGGGCTCTCCTGTCTTCACTCTTGCGGGTGTTGCAACCGCGTGTGTTTCTGACCACACGCAGAGCCATTGGGCATGCGGATGTCGCATGCATGGAGGTCACCACATTGGCCGGCGCATCCCCGCCTATCGTTCCAAGGTTTGCAAAGTCTCTTCCCTCCTTTGGCCATAGAGACTGTCTTGACACCAGAACGCTGGAGCTTCGGCGGAGAGTCCGCGGGGGCTTCAGTAAGCTGCCAGGTTTGAGGAAGCATACACGGCGAGACTATATTCCTCCCGCCTCAGCCCTAAACCCACTGCGCATCTTGTCACCCTGAACCCTCAATTCCTGCCTGTCTGCGTTCTCGGAAAAACCAACTTTACAAACAAACTTTTAGAATACCCAAGATGAGGCTCCAATTACACCCTAGCCCTATATGATGCCCTAACCCCTGAACCCCAAGTCCAAAACACCAAACCGGAAACATTAGCTGTCAACCCTAGCCCCAAATACCCTAACCCCTGAACCCCAAGTCCAGAACACCAAACCGGAAACATAAGCCGTCAACCTAAACCTAACACCCTGAACCCCAAATCCTAAGCCAAATGCCCTCCGGAGTTGAAGGAACTCCTATCTATAGCCTCCATTGTAGTTCGTTTTGGGGTGTTACTTTCCAGGATCCTACCTTTTTATAGGTAAAACCAAAAAGGAACTGCAATGGAGACTAGAGGTACCTCTTACGAGTACTTCTCAAGACTCCAAGGAAACAGGTCAAACTTTCAGGCGAAAGATTCCAACACCGCACTCCTGCAATAGGATGATGACAGTTGGTAGGGTTTAGGGTTTAGGGTACCCTGGCATTCATGCCCTCGCATATCAGAGTCCGGAGTCCGGATTGATGAAAATGCCGAGACCCACAGATAACCCGAACGAAACAACCGCTTCGACGGAGGAACCTAGTGCTTTGGCATTTCCAGGTGTGTCATGCTGGGCTGCGCCGAGAAGCTTTAAGAACTGTCCGCTCGGGACAGCGAAGCTCCATCCCCTGACTCAACCGTGACTCATGCATACGTCTACGATGTATAATAAAGGTACCTGCATGCGCAAGACTCACAGTATGGCACCGTCATTCATTTCTGCTGCTACGCAGGCCTAAACAGCAGTTTTTCCGACATCCTACAGAACCAAACGACGGAACGAATGTTTGTTTATGATATAAAGTCTTGCATTACCTTAAGGACCCTAAACTATGGGAATTATGGCATATCCCCTTATTATGGGTAATGCGGGATTTATTTCATCAACCGTATCATGCCCTTCCCTGAACCCCAAAGCCCAAGCCCCGCACCCTAAACCCTGCTCTGCAAGCTTCTGTAGGCAGGCTGCTGTGGCGGCGGCGCGTACTCGGGAAGGTTTGCATCGCTGCCGTAGCCTGCAAAAGGGATTCTAAACGGCTCAGGGTTTTGGCTCTAGCGTTTAGGGGTTCGGGCCTAGGGGATACATAGAGGGTTCCAACAATGAGGGCTCTTCAAAGCTACAAGGGTTTAGGGTTTAGGGTTTTAGGGTTTAGGGTTTAGGGTTTTAGGGTTTAGGGTTTAGGGTTTAGGGTTTTAGGGTTTAAGGTTGAGGGCTTAGGGTTCTGTAAGAGCACCAGTCTGGGCTCCTTTTTAAACGGGTCTCAACTCTGGATTTGCCACTTCCTCACAGAACCTCAGGCAAGTTGGTAAGTACGGTACATGGCAGAATAACGGAGCAGGAAACCCCCGCCATTTAGGGCACTTCTGAGTGAAGCTCAGTCATAGTACTAACAGCGTTACTGAGCTGTTTGCTTCGTCCCCCGATGCATCACATATAGCGCAACTTTGATGGGAATTCCTGGGGGCCAACCCGTCCATACCCAAATATTGAAATGGATGCTGTGGATCTGATCACCTTCCCGATGGTCAGAGTCCGAGAACAACATGAGGCAAGCGAACAAGGGGAACTGCGTGTAAAAGTCCGGGAAGGCCACCAAACCTCAACTCCCAAATACCAGTTCCCAAATCCAGAGCCTTAAGCCTAAACCCAAACCCTTGATCCCAAACCCTCAATGCCCTACGCCTGAAACCCTGATAGGCCGGATTCCTCCACTTTTTCGATTTCTTCACATGCCTCTTCACAAGGGAACTCTTCCAGTCAAGGGCCACATGACATGTGAGCTTCGGCCCCCAATCTACAGCTTTCAGAAGTCCTGGAGAAAATAGCCGGCTGGTAGTCCCTAAACCCTAAACCCTAAACCCTAAACCCTAAACCCTAAAACCCTAAACCCTAAACCCTAAACCCCTAAACCCTAACCCCCAAACCACTACAAAGGTCCCCGCCGCCTCATGGGCAGCCGAAAGTTGTCACCTAAGGCCCCAAAAAAGCACATAAGCAACAACTAGGATCCGGATATCCCATATAAATCCCCTTATAACGAAGCCCAATAAGGTAGGGATATCCCTATAAAATGCTTATGCTTATGTGCTTTTTGGGTCCCTGAGTCACGAGCAAGGTCCAGCGGACTGTCTCCGAAGCGGCTGGGCAACTGTGGATCCGACCCTGCTGCGACTAAGAAATCCCCAGGCTTCTTGGCTGGCTCTGGGTTTCCAGTCTCTTATTGGAAGGGGCTGGAGTTTCAGAGTTGAGGGTTTGGGATTTGGGGGCACTTTTTAAGATAGGGGCCATAATGATTAGAATAGGGTTTGGTGACTCGGCCAGGTAATGCAGGGCAGTCCAACCGTTGTCAGCATCTGTCTGGCCGATGTCTGCTCTAGTAAAGATGATTGTACGCGGAGTCCGCGATGTCTGTGCTGGTGCAGTTTTTTTATCTCCGCTCTAGGCGGGGTTGAACAAATTCGTGCACTCGAGCTCTCGAGCTCTCGAGTGCACGAATTTGTTCAACCCCGCCTAAACTTTCTCCAATTTCGCCTTGAAGATCCGGTCTTTCGCCAACGGCTCACCGCCCATAAACCCCAGAAATCCTCCCTTTAGCACAAACTCTTTCAGAGCATGGTCCAGCTTCGGACTCCACAGCTTCCGTGGCAAGTCGATGCACATATCGCACACCACCACAATGTCAAAGTTGGAAAGCACGCCGCAGCTTCCGATGTCTGTGCCGCCATCATGAGGAGTGAAAAGCCCCTGTCATCGGCCATGTTGGGATTGATGTGCCTCAGCATGCCTCCCAGCTTCTCGGCGTTGACTGTAAGAACAGCATCCAAGGCATCATCTAGCAAAGCCTCCATGCGAATGACATGAGCATCGTCATCCTCAATGCTTTGCCAACCCTGCGAAAGAGCTACCTCGAGTGCTTGTGGAAGCGCTGGCTTGGGTTTGTGCCCCTTAACTAGGCACAGCAAGGGAGAAATTGGAGGCTTTCGGGTAAAACTCGGGGTATAGATACTGCATCTCACCCATGTTCACGATGGAGCCGAGCCCATGCTGTGCAAATGCTACACCACACAGAAGTGACTCCGCAGGCGTTTCCGGATCCGAGTCATCTGACACGTCTGAATCTGAATCTGAGAATATCTCCAAAGGGTAAATGCGTTCTGTTTGGGGAACATTGCTCAAAGGCATCAGCTTCCTCCGTTCCAGCTTTTCCGGAGCATCCTCCACGCAAGGCAGGGGCTTCTTTGGGATGGCGATAGGATTCTACGATGATGGCAGAGGACTATGAGTAGAGATGGTTGTACGCGGAGTCCGCGATGTCTGTGCTGGTGCAGTTTTTTTTATCTCCGCTCTAGGCGGGGTTGAACAAATTCGTGCACTCGAGCTCTCGAGCTCTCGAGTGCACGAATTTGTTCAACCCCGCCTAAACTTTCTCCAATTTCGCCTTGAAGATCCGGTCTTTCGCCAACGGCTCACCGCCCATAAACGCCAGAAATCCTCCCTTTAGCACAAACTCTTTCAGAGCATGGTCCAGCTTCGGACTCCACAACTTCCGTGGCAAGTCGATGCACATATCGCACACCAGCACAATGTCAAAGTTGGATAGCACGCCGCAGACTTCTGGTGGACTGCACCGTTGCTGCTCCCACACAATCGCTGGCAAAGCTTCTCTGTTACAGACGTCCAAAAGTGCCGAGCGTCTAGATTTGCAGATGCCATGGCGCGTGGAGTTGGCTTGCAATCAGGACACCGAGGCCCACAGCCTAAACCCAAAACCAACACCCCACGACTAGATTCTGGCTCATGATAAAGCTCTACAGACCCAGACTCTCAATGTAAATCTTTGTAAACCCTAACCCTAAACCCTAAACCCTAAACCCCAAAACTGAAGATGGCGGCTGTATGCCCGAGCCGAGATCTGTAATGGAACCTGATGGTCTCATGAAACCTACTTGGAGGATCATGGGCCTTAGCAATACAGTGGGGTTTAGGGTTTAGGGTTTAGGGTTTAGGGGTTTAGGGGTTTAGGGGTTTAGGGGTTAGGGTTTAGGGTTTAGGTTTAGGGTTTAGGGTAACTATACTTATAGGTACTTGTAACTCCAATTAAGATTCTTTACACCTTACTCACTCAGTCCCATGATCCTCCAAGCAATCAGTGACTCTCTGAGGGAGTCTGCACGACCAACACAAGAAAAGGCTGCTTTGCATCGAAAGTTTCCCTGTTGTTGAGGGTCTGGTGTTCAAGACCCCCTACACGACAATTGATAACGGATACGACATGACATACAGTATATTAGAGAATATATATATATATATATCTCTCTCTCTCTCTCTCTCTCTCTATCTGTACCCAAAGGGTCCTAGGTACTGTTATGGGGGATACTTTCTCAAATCATAATAACAATTCCTAATATAGAAACCCTACATTCTACTAAATAGGTACTTTGGACCCTTTGGGTGTATATGCCCGATTTGATATGCATGTATATGTATGTATATATATATATATAACACATATCCTAGTCAAAGAACGGAACGTAGTTTGGAGCAAACCCACATCGCGAACACCTTCGCGCATGCGCTCCAGGACTGTGCCGCCACTGCTGCGCAGCAGTGTCTGGTAGTCCTGCAGAGCCGTGACCCCAAGGGTCCAAAGGACCCAATAATCAGGTACTTAGGTTTCGGATAGTACTTATGTAGGTTACTATTAGGGAGAGTATATGATTATTAGGCACTTGGGCCCTTAGGGTGAGGGCCTGTTCTGGCATTAAGGGTTCAAGGTTACGCGACACACTAAACATTCTGCAAACCCTGAACGTTCAGACAAAGTGGAGTCTCCGAAGTTGCTCCGTCTTTCATTCTGATCATCGCACTTGCTCAATATTCTCGGATAATTGCTCCCAGCAGTAAGAGCCTCAGCAGCACGGTTGATGATTTCGTTGCTGTCGTTGTTGCTGCTGCTACTGCTGCTACGGTGCATACTGGGCTCACAGTACCATTGCTGCTCCCAGTAATCTTATCACTGCTGTTTTCTTCTCGTTCCGCTCACCTCAGCAAAGTCTTTATTTATCGCAACCCTTAAACCCTAAACCCAAAAAACACCCAAAGCCCAAAGCTGCTGGGCTTTGTCCTCCATCGACAGCAAGGGGCCCGCTGAGTTGAGCAGTATCAGACCGCGACAAACGCTAGGACCTGGGTCGCGTGGCGTGGAAAGCCTCTTGGTCTTTATTTAGGTCCGCCACCACCCGGTTAACGTAGGGGCATGAATAGTCAGAACAGGGCTTTGGGCTCCTTCATAGTACAAATATAATAAAGAGCCCTAAAGAAGAATAGTATTGGTAAATATTAGGCTTCGTTTTGGTAAACTTCGAAGTGGTTTTCAAATAAATATCAGGGCATCGGGCTCAAATACCAACCCTGTCTGAGCCCACGTACATAATGATAAGATAGGGGGCTCCATTTTTGGATCTTGTAGCGGGTATGGGACAGATTTGAGATCCTTGATCTGGGTGTCTGCCCTTGGTGTATCTGAATCCTTGGGGTGTTTCGGAGCCGGTGGCTTGATCAAACAGGCTCCACTTGGGGCACACGGTGACAGGTATGTTATAGATGAGGCCCTGCATCTAACATTAACCCTAAACCCTAAACCCTAAACCCTAAACCCTAAACCCCTAAACCCTAAACCCTAAACCCTAAACCCTTAACTCTGCAAAGGGTCCCGGGCCTCTCTACGCAATTCTTGTGGGCACCATACCGCAAGCCTTAAAAGGCACCTTCACACAACCCTCAATGAGCTTCAAAGCAACCCTTAAAGGCACCGTGAAGCAACTCTTCAGGACCTTTATTAAAACAACCCTGGGCACCTTAAATCAACCCTAACCGTAAAGCGGTTTAGGGTTCAGGGTTTAGGGTTTAGGGGGTTTCGGGTTTAGGGTTTAGGGTTTAGGGGCAACCCTTAAAGACACCTGAGCGTAATCCTTACGGGTACAACTTGGCCGCCGCACCGCTCCCCAAACCGCTCCACCCCGCCGAACCCCATACCACACCACCACATGATAAGCAACCCCCCTAGCTCCAGCTAAGGGGTTGCTGATCTGGGGTTTAGGGGTTTAGGGGTTTAGGGGTTCAGGGGTTTAGGGGTTTAGGGCTTAGGGTTTTAAGGGCTTAGGGTCCGGAACAAGGGGTGCATAACGAGCCCACTTTCGGGGAAGACCCCAGCTGGAGCTTCTGCCCCGGTTTCGGAGAGCCTTCCCAGTCTGCTTTTAGAGGGGCCTACCAAGGCCAAAGCCCTAAACCCTAAACCCTAAACCCTACACCCTAAACCCTAAAACCCTAAAGCCCTAAACGTTTAGGGTTTTAGGGTTTTAGGGCTTTAGGGTTTTAGGGCTTTAGGGTGTAGGGCTATAGGGTTTTAGGGCTTAGGGCTTAAGGGTTTTAGGGTCTACGGCTTGGGTTTAGGGTGCTAGATTAAGGGTCGCGTTGCGCTTACCGGGGCCTGGTTAGGGATTGCTTTACCCGTGGGCTCCACAGTAGCTCCTCTTCGGGATTACCTTATAGAATCCTAAACATAAGCCGCAAAAAGGAACTACAACGGAGCCGATAGGTAAGGTAGGGTTATAAGCGTTGCCTTACGGCTGGCACTTGTGGCTTCTAAAGACTGGGTGCCTGTTAACGATTGAGGCGGACCCTAAGTTATAGACGAAGGAACCCTGAGGGATAGTGCTAGTCGGCTTAGGGTTTAGGGTTTCTGCTAAAACCTGTGAGGGCTACGGCTAATGATCTAAATCCTGCATTACCTTTTTCAGACCTGAATCCTCACGGTCAAAACTTCGACCCGATTGCATAGGCCCCTTTCAACACGTGTGCGAAGCCTCATAGGAAAGCCTCATTGCTCCACAGATTTTGGACTTCCAAAATCTTCCATAGTAGCCCTTGGTAATTAAGTTTTGGCCTATGATGAAAGGCAGGGGTGGGCTTAGGGTTGAGTCGCCCGAGCTCGGCGCCAAGAAATGCTGCAGCAGACTGGGCCATGTAGCCTCGCAGGCAACTTGGCTCCAAACTTTGCCAAGCCAAACCCCAAACTTTGTACCCTAACCCTCAACACGTAATTTGCCCTCACAACCGGTACATCCACCGGCACGGCTGGTTGTCGGGATGGCTGATATGAGCAATGTCAACCCCGAAGCAAAAAGGAAAGAGGCATGAGGGTGTAGAGGCAGCCGAACTGTTGCCCTTTAGGTAGTCCAATGTATATCTATATCTATGTCTGTACCTATTGTTACACCTATATCTATAGTCTATATCTGTATGTATAAATATAAATATATATATATATATATGTATATACAAAAGAAGTCATCCATGGTGCGAGATGGGGATTGGCTGCAGGGTCTAGGGGTAAACTTCTATGGCAACAACTTGATCCACTAAGGAAGCAAGGAAAGCTACACACCCTAAACCCTAAACCCTAAACCCCTAAACCCTAAACCCTAAACCCTAAACCCCTAAACCCTAAACCCTAAACCCTAAACCCTAAACCCTACACCATCTGAGCTCGAACTCCTCATCACCAAGGCCGGGAAAGGTCCAGGGCTTAATGCAGGGGGCTTAATAGTTAGAATAGGGTTTTGGGCTCCTCTATACTATAGTCACAACAAGGAACCCCTAAAGTAGTATAGGTGATTATTTAGGCTTTTATTAGGGTTTAGGGGTTCCAGGGTTTTGGGCTTTCCAGCCTCCGATCGAGTTTCCCATGACCACGGCAGGCGTGCCCACCACTGACAGCAGAAAGTCCTTCACACATTGCTCCCAGACCTGGGCTGGTTTGGGCATTTAGGTTTTAGGGGTTTGGGGTTTAGGGTCATCCAGGGTGCGTCGACTTGCAAAAGTTAAGCTAGAAGGCTTACTGTAAGGCTACTACAAGTTGGAAGGGATACTAGGCTACGATAAGTTGTAAGCGTTCCTGTCGCTACTATAAGGCTGCCCGAAATAAGGTAAATTAAGTTAGAAGGGCTACTGTGCGGCTACCATAAGTGTTCCTATAAGGTTATTAAAGCGTTGGTAAAATCTAGCTTAGCCTGTTCAGGTCTGTAGCCATCATGCAGCACGCTCTTGGTGTGATGTTTACTTGCAATACTCAGTACTCTCGTCACATAAACAAATGTACCCGGATTGCGCGGAGTGGCCCCGCCCATAGTAGTTCCTTTTTGGGGTTCATATATAGAATCCCATAAGGTAACCCCAAAAAGGAACATGTCTTATAAAGTAAGAGCGGCTCGGCGATGACCGGTAATGACACTAGATGACCTCAAGAAAGTTTGAACTGAAGCTCCCCAAGCCCCAGAACCGTAAGCTATGTTTGCTTTGGAAACACTTGGATGAATTTAGGGTTTAGGGTTTAGGGTTTAGGGTTTAGGGTTGCAGCAATCTGCAGGGGTGCCATGTGATTGAATGCTTTCAATTCAAGATTTTCTCCCACTGTGCAGATTGTAAACCCAACCAGCTTGCCTAGATTTTACTGAATGATGATTCCCAGACCACGGACCCTAAACTCCTAATCCACAACTATCCACAAACCAGTACCCTTGAACCCCAAACCCTAAGCACTAGTGACTCACAACGAGCCGAAGCGCATATTGGGTGATGGACACCGGTGGCTTTTCCGCATGTCCAAAGCCTTTTGGATTTGCGACGAGTCAAGAGGCACTAGCAGTCGCTTTAGGATGAGGGCTTGCTTCTTTTGCAGCAGAGGCTGGTGTAGGGTTTAGGCTTTAGGCTTTAGGGTCCGTTGCTGAAGCTCTGTGCCGTTTGATCGGAGTATAGAACAGCCGTAATCCCAAAGGCTCCCTGTACCCATATAGTACATTACTTAGACCCTGAAGTGCCTACATAGGAACGCCATCAAAGCCTGAGTATATACTCTATGGGTACATGAAGAGTGCCTACATCAGAACCACTTCAAGGCCTAGTATAAACTATATGGGTGGTTGTCAAGATTAGGGTCCCTTTTTGGGGTACCCTAAATATTAGGTGCCGTATTAATAAGGGCTTAAGAAGGGACCATAATTTTGACAACCAACCATATGGGTACATGGAGCCTTTGGGAAAAGGTGGCTTAGGTTTTGATTCCGGATCGTCCTTCACTTGCATATGGGTAGTTGTCACAATTATGGTCCCTTTTGGGGTACCCTAAATAATAGGTGCCGTATTATAATAAGGACCCAACAAGGGACCATAATTTTGACAACCACCCATATGGCCCATGACCGCAGGATGTTGACATTCTGAGGCCGCTCCCGAAAAGAGGGTTTAGGGTGTGCACGGGCTCAAGCTCGTTCCTAAGACAATGGTTGTGATGATGACTATGAATAGTACGGTTTTTACATTGTCAAAAACCCTAAACCCTAAACCCTAATCTTGATTATGGTTCGCCAACAACAGAAAGTACAGCAAGAAGAACGGCTTCCAGGTTCTTGGCCCGGGCCGCTTCGTCTCGCACCCTTTGATCTTTATCCTCAAGTATTAGGCTTGCCGGATGCCGTGTCATCGGTTTAAGGTTTAGGGATTCAGGGGTTTAGGGGTTTGAGTTTAGGGTTTAGGGTTTAGGGTTTAGGGTTTAGGGTTTAGGGTTTTTTTTTTTAAAGTGTTTCGCTGGAAACTGGAAGTGCATGTCTAACTTCTCTGCGCTCCTCACATCTTGAAACCCTATAGACAGCCCTGGTACTCTTCAGATCCTAAGGCCCCTGTCCACACTAAAGGGTAGCCCTGAGACCCTGAACCCTCACAAACCCTACAGCGAGCCGTCTACTCCTGAATAGTGTTTATGGTTTAGGGTTCAGGGATGCTTACACTAGGGGTTCACAAGTTTCGGATTGTTTTGGTACTCTCATTTTCAAAGGATCAGAAACGAAATTTGAGGCCATACAACCTCAAACAAGATTGGAGGAGGACCGCTTATTTGTCCCTAAGTTAGAAAACGAAGGTGCGCAGAGTGGAGTGCGTACTTGTGGGCGAGAGAAAATGGCATGCCTTCCAAAAGAAAGACCCCAATGTCAAACTCAAAACCCAAAGGCATTGAACCCCGGACCCAAAAGCCCAAGTGGGCCTAGCATGTCCAGCGCATAGAGCGGGATGGGGCGATCAGCATCAGCTTCGGCCAGAGCCGTAGCCAATGGTGCAAACCTCAGTTCTGAGTTTGGGCTTTCGGTGTTTTGAGCATCTATAAATACTGAAATCCTACACTTTAAGACCTATGGTACGAAGCCCAGCTACGCTTCTAAGAGGTCCGTGTCTCCACACATACCCATCTATCTATCTACCCATCTATCTATCTATCTATCTATCTATCCATCTTTCTATCTATCTAGCTACGATCTATCCAAGATGTATCTACCTATCTATCTGTCTAAGATCTATCTAAGATCGATCTACCGATCCATCGACCTACCTAGCTACCTAGCAACCTATCCATGGATCTGCTGGCGCCCCAGAGAAGTACTGTTGATGATATAAATCCTGCGTTGCCTTCAGGACCCTAAACTTTGGAAATTCTGGCCTACTGCTGATTAGGGGTAATGCAGGATTTATATCATCAACCCCTAAACCCTAAACCCCTAAACCCCTAAACCCTAAACCCTGAACTTGCATGGCGGGTCGGGCGGTGGATGAGGAGTTGACCCACCCCTATACCCCCAAACCTCAGGCCCCAGAACTCACACCATACTGTTACTTAGCAATGCCGGAGGCCTGGTATTTGAACCTCAATTTCGGCTTCCTGGGCTGGTTTCGATCAGCATTCCCAGCAAGGAAGCCAAAGACCAGCAGATGACTGCTTTTGCGGGATACCAAAGCGGGTTTAGGGTTTAGGGCCTACAGAGCGACGTCCGAACACACCAAAAATCATGCTACACGAAATTCATCTATCAGGACCTCCCAAATTACCCCGCTAATTAAAGGCCTCCCGGTTCTCAGTGAATGTCTAGGCCACGGTAGCTATCAGTGGAGAGCCTGGTTGCGGTTTCACTGCACAAACAACAGTACCCATCGATTCATAAGTATGGCTATTTCGGTAGTTGTCTAAATTAGGGTCCCTTTTAGGATCCTGTTTATAGGGGTGCCATACTATATTGAAGACCTAAAAATGAACCCTAATTTAGAGAACTACCCTTCTACTTACACGAAGCCAGCATAAGGCTTTGGGGCTCCTTTATAGTATAACTATAATAAGGAATCCCCAAAATACTTTGTATAGGTAATTATTTAGGCCCCTATTTTAGGGTTTAGGGTTTAGGGTGGTTTAGGGTTTAGGGTTTAGGGTCCCTGTTTTTGGGACTGGAATCTGCCAGGAGACTGAGTGCAAGAGGCTGCAAAGCCATGGATGGCCAGCACCGGGGGTGGTGAGTCGGCAGCTGGAGGTCGCGAGGGAGCCTCCACAGCCACTAAAGGTTTAGGGCTTAGGGCATTGGGGTTTGGGGGTTTAAGGGTTTGGGGTTTAGGGTTTAGGGTCAGTCTGTATCCACACTCAATACCCCAACACCATTAAGCTGCAGCCACATGCGCAATGGTAGTATTGGGTTAGTTGCAGTCCAGTAGGTGACCTCAAACACTTGCTCTGATGATCAGTTTATACTCAAGACAAGTCTAAGAAGCACCGGAAATACGCTTGCCATGCGGTGATTCCTTTCCGGTTTAGGGTTTAGGGTTTAGGGTTTAGGGTTTAGTGTTTTGGGGTGTAGGGCCCATACACTCTCAGCCTTAAAGGCTGACCCTAGACCCTGAACCTCATATGCTGCACCCCATGCCCTAAACCCTGAAGCCCACACTCCGCTAGCAAGCTGCACGGTTGGAGTTCACCGGGACCCATTTTACTTGGGTTGCGGGATTTGGGACTTGGACATGTAAGGGCATGAAGTAGGATTTTGCGTTTACGGTAAATTCGGATTCCCTGCGACTTATACCGAGTAGGTTAATAGTAGGACCTGCAAAAAATGCTTCTGTCTTTCCCACCCCATGCGGGTGTACATGAGGGTGCGACCCGAAACCCCGAAGCGTGAATGCTGAAGGCCTCAAATCTTCAACCCGAAGCCACAAGAGTGGGCCTTGCTGGCGCCAAGCAATATAATTGTCACAGGGATCCGACAAAAAGCGGCTAGATGATTTGGAGCATTCCCTGAGGCCACTGCGATGTATCTGCAGAGATAGCCGCGCCAGCGAAAGAACTTGACCTTTGCGATGAGTTTTTACGGAAGCAGCCGAGAGCTAGACCTTCAGGGTTTGGGCCTATGCACTTCCGCTTCTCTTTAGGGCCCTTTAGGGCGACCTGCAACTTTTTGACCGAAGCACTAAAACCGACCACCCAATGCTACGGCCTAAACCCTGAGCCCCAAACCCCGCATCCCAAAACCCTGTCTGAGATGATTAAAACCCCAAAATCTAAATCAGGAAGCCCTGCAAACCCCTACCGTGACAATGCCTGGTATCCCGAACAAGAACACCTGTGCTAAAACTCCACCAGTGTTGAAGTAGATCAAAATCCAAGCGCCTAAAGTTAAAGTCATCCCTGCATCCACCTTTGGCCCGGCATAAAGCTGTCAAGCGGACATACGCTACAGGATGGACACATGAATGCACATCGTTTAGCCCTGACCCCCATGGAAACCTCGTAAACCCGAAGCCCTGCACCTAAGAACCCTAACCCCAAAACCCGAAGCCCTACACCCCTAAGAACTCGAAACCCTAAAGGCCCTAAGAGCCCTAAACCCGAAGCCCTACACCCGTAAGAACCCCCAGGAACCCCCAAAACCCTAACCCAAAGGACTCCAAAAGAACACCAAGGGAAAGAAAGGGATCGCCTGAACCCTAAACATTAAACCCTTACAGATTAGGGTTTAGGGTTTAGGGTTTTATGAAGGGAACGGTAAGGAACCCCTATAATACCCTTAGCCTTAGAGGAACCCCGGCCCTAAAGCAAGCAACCAACAACCGAAGTGCTACAACCTCAGACACAAGATGGCTAGAAGGGGCAGAAGGTCTGCTGAATCCTTTTTGAGTGTTGAGGGTTTTAGGCAGGGTTTAGTGTTGAGGGTTTAAGGGTCTAGTGTGCTTAAAAAATGTCAGCATACTGGCGGTACATCTTGAGTAGTTTGCTTGCCATGTTTGGCTTTGGAATCATAACTCACGCACTGTTAACAACGACAGGGACCCCATTTAAGCGACGGGCGTCGCTGTGCTCAAAGAGCCTCAGCTGCTTCAGCTCTGAAGCTCGCAGACGCATAAGACCAAATACCCATACTATTCCTGTGGGTTCCTTACTAGAGTTACAGTGTGATCTACAGTTCCTTTAAAATCAAATTCTAGGCATTAAGCCCCCCCCCCCCCCCGAATTTTATGGTTTGGAAATGGATGGTCCCAGCACCTCGGCTTAGGAGTTGGGGGCTTGAGGATTTACGCGACAACTCGAGTGTACATGTGCAAACTCCATCATATCACGGGATTAAGCGTAAGCTGTGTTAACATGGGGTCAAGGGAATAAGAGGAAGGGGCGCCAATCCTGCGAGCCCAAGGGGTAAGAGCCCACCCAAAAAGAGCGGTGGACCCGCTTTTAAGCAATGAACCCTACATGAACATATTAACACCAAGGCAGAACGGTAGAATTCTTTGCCTGGAGCTGGCAAGTTTCCAAACACAGGAAACCTACCACCCTGCCCCTCAACCCCCCCCCCCCCCCCCCCCCC
>CAJNDV010032697.1:112041-123968 GCA_905221635.1 Symbiodinium sp. CCMP2456
AGGGTTTAGGGGTTTAGGGGCTTAGGGTTTAGGGGTTCAGGCTCTTGGGCTAGAAGGCTTGAGTCGGGGTTTAGGGTTTAGGGTGCTCGCAAGTTTCGCTTATGTGCTTGTCTAGTTCCTGAACATCACGCTTTTGACGGAGTTGTTTCGGCTTGTTGTGAGACCCAGGAAAGCTAGGCTTCAAACCTACAACTTTTGCTAAATAACCCGCTGCAGGAAGCCCAAGCCCGTAATTCAAGAATCCAGAAGCACCCACTCCGCAGCAGTCTTGACAATTGTAGTCTGCGAAGCGCTGTGGATGTCTCATTTGATTGAAACCTACCAAACAAAGGGCTTCAACTGATCGAATAATGCTTTCAGGCTTATTACAGTCTAATATGAAAGGGAATAACCGGTGTGATGCTGCTAATCAGTTGTTCATGGCTTGGGGTTGGGGCAGCTACTACTATGCCTACGACCTTCTCCGGACAAACTTGTCCGCCATGCCTATGACCCCTTGAAACTATTTGGTTGCACTCGTGTTGAAGCTCTAATCCAATATCTGCTGTGGCCCTCCTCCCGGCTGCATTATGACGGTAGGAAGCTCCAAACCTGAAGCCCGGACGCTGCGGCTCATTGCGCATACGTTAGCGGGGCTAAAATGCGATTCTGCTTGATCGTATGAAAGCCACATGCAATCCGGAACCACTACCGGGCCGTAGACGGAGCGCACGCCTTGCCACACCTCCGCCAAAGCACAAAGCCTGGCAGCCAACCAAGACATCTCCATAATATCCGGGTGACCGTGAAATGCGGGACCGGCCACGGCCAATGGCATGCCTCTTCTCGTTGTCTTTGTCTTGAAGCTTTCAGCTCTGACACAGTCAGAGCACACCTCGATGGTAGACCATCTTACGCGCTGGGAGTCGCTCCAGCGAAGACCCTAAACCCTAAACCCTAAACCGAGAGACGCATGAGCGCATACCAAGATGGCCCCTGCGAAACACGCGTCCTGAAGTGAAGCCCAGCCTTCCAAGATCAAGGGCTTTAGGGTTTAGGGTTTATGGTTTAGATGGTTTAGGTTTAGGGTTAGGGTTTAGGGTTTAGGGTTTAGGGTTTAGGGTTTAGATGGTTTAGGGTTTAGGATTTAGGGTTTAGGGTTAAGTTTCACAGAATGACAGCAAACGAATCGGTGCAGGATAGGACTCTTTGTGGGGCTTAACCTGAGAAGCTCAGAGAACCGCGACTAAGCCGGATTGGGGGCTCATTAGGTACTTATTAAACTATAATGATGAGCCCCCCCCCAAAGTAGTATAGGTAAGTATTAAAGGACTACAACCCCAAACCCTAAACCCTAGACCCTAAACTTTAAAAGGATCTAGGGTCTAGGGTTTGCGGTTTAAAGCTTAGGCTTTAAGGCATCACAAGATCAACAAGAACAACTCCACCAACGTCATCGAACCAATGCTGAGGCTGATTGATATCCTAAACCCTAGGCCCGAAAAGCGCCTCCATCCGGCTTCGTCTACTTCAGAGGCTCAGGACGCTTTGTAAACAGGTTCCAATCTATTATTTAGAACAACCCACTCAGGGTGGCTCTACCGTCTAAACCACATATACAACACCCGCAGAACACAACCTAAAACAGGGGCAATAATTGGCGATAGTACTAGGACTAGGGCTTGAGGGTATGTTATAGGTTGTACGTTTAGCAATTTCTCAAACCCCTACAGCATTCCATGTGCCATTTAGAACCCGAGCAACCTGCAGAGCAACCATTCGTCCGAAAGACGGCATCAAACAAACTTCATAACTACAAAACCCTGTAACTGCCATACCATCTCCCTAAACCCTAAACCCCTAAACCCCTAAACCCCTAAACCCTAAACCCCAAACCCCAAACCCTAAAACCTCTAAACCCTAAACCCCTAAAACCCCTAAACCCTAAACCCTAAACCCCTAAATCCCCTAAAATCCTAAAAGCAGATCCGCAACCCTTCCGGTGCCAAAGGGCCAAAGGCCGCGAGGCCCAACAGCGGCAGCCTCGAAGTAAAGGGACAAGCAGGGAAACCCTTCAGGGTTTCGGGAAACCCTTCAGGGTTTCGGGGGTTTAGGGTTTAGGGGTTTAGGGTTTAGGGGTTTCGGGTTTCGGGTTTAGGGTTTAGGGTTTAGGGTTTAGGGTTTAGGGTTTTGGGCCAGTTTTGGGTTGGTTTTGCGCGGTGATTTTGGATCTTCCCGACCTCGGGATTACAAGGAATCTGTCACTCTGGGCCCTAAACCCGAAGCTTTGAATCCCCAAACCTTAGCACCAACTACCTAAAGACCTAAAGCCCACCATGTCGAGGCCACGAGGGTCTTCTTCAACGTGGGAGGTTTTACTGGCTTCGTGATAAGGTCGGGAGGTGGATCCTAGCAATGCTTCGGCGGCTTGTAAAGGACGCATTCTGCAATGCACTTGTGTTGCGACTATTCCCCTTTTCCTTCGACACCCCAGATACCGTGAAACCTAAATCCCAACCTACCACAACCTCTGACACCATAACAACCACCTTGAACCCTAGCCCTGAACCTTCAACCCTTCATGCAGAACCACCAGTAGCTTTAGACGACCTAACCCTCAAACCCTCCAGCGCTGGACCCCTAACCCCTAACCCTAAACCTTTAGCCCTTAGCAGGAACCCCCAACGGCTCCTTTACTAAAACAGTCAACAGAATGCCAAGCGACGCCAGCGCCGACGAGGAGGCCAAACGAAGACTCTTTGGAGATAAGCCTTGGGGTGTGGGCTTTAGGTCGATCTTACATCACTACAGTAGGTAATCAGCTAATCTAAAATCTGCAGCAGTGCCTGAAGAAACATAATATGTTAGAGAGGTATAGGAAGCTATAATAGGCCTTTAATAGGCTACATATCTTTTTCAGGAACTACCAAAGAAGAGTACTTTAAGTCGTCCAGACTCCATCTGGCGTGTGGTAGCTTACGAATGTTGCTCAGACTTCTCCAAGGTGCGAGCTATAGGGACTACTTGAAGACCAAAGCGTATGGGTAGTTCTCTAAATTCGGGTCCCTTTAGGTCCTTTTTTATAAAAGTGCCGTACTATATTGGGGACGTAATTTTGAGAACTACCCCTTTCACCGTTTGGGCACATGGACCCTCAGGGTTACTAACACCTTGCATCCTTAAACTTCTCAAAGGTGCGAGCCAGCAGAGGCACCAGGCAGCCCTGGGAAATGAGCTGCACGCCGGAGACCTTGCAGGTGAAGCAGGAGTCTAGGGTTCCCTAAGCCTTAAACCCTAAACTGCCCGAAACCCTAAACCCCAAACCCCTAAACCCGAAGCCTTAAACCCTAAACCCCCAAACCCCTAAACACTAAACCCCAAACGCTAGGAACTGAAGGGTTGAAGTCAAGGGGTACATCCCAAACCCACTAAAGGTTCAGGAGTTTGGGCTTAGGGCTCCTGCGGTGAGGGTCTAGGAGCTTGGGTTTGCGCAAGGCACTGGGGCTCGTCAGAGACTAGAGCGTATGGAGTTTGGGGGTTAGGACTCATAGAGCTTAGGGTTGAGGGCTCGTAAAGTTTTTAGGGTTTAGGGCGGATAGAGTATAGGGTTCAATGCTCACAGAGTTTAGGGTTTAGGGTGTATAGATGTTAGGGTTCAGGGTTTAGGGCTTATAGCGCTTAGGCTTTAGGATAGAGTTTAGGGTTCAGGGCTCATAGAGTTTAGGTTGTAGGGCTTATAGAGCTTAGGGTTTAGGGCTCATAGAGCTTAGGGTTCAGGGCTGATAGAGTTTAGGGTTTAGTGCGGAAAGAGTATAGGGTTCAAAGCTCATAGAATTTAGGGTTTGGGGCGTATAGATGTTAGGGTTTAAGGTCTAGGGCTTATAGCGCTTAGGCTTTAGGATAGAGTTTTAGGGTTCAGGGCTCATAGAGTTTAGGGTTTAGGGCTTATAGAGTTTCGGGTTTAGGGCTTATGGAGTTTAGGGTTTAGGGCTCAGAGAGTTTAGGGTTTAGGGCTCATAGAGCTTAGGGATCAGGGCTCATAGAGCTTCGGGTTTAGGGCGTATAGATGTCAGGGTTCAGGGTTTTGGGCTTCTAGAGTTTAGGGTGTAAGGATGTTTAAGGCTTAGGGTTCAGTGACCAGGTTTTGATATATTTTGGCTCCCTAACCCTAAACCATACCCACCCTGAGCTCCCGACGTAGGCCATGAGGAGGCTGGTCTGTGAGGCTGAGAAGCTGAACCTGAGGCAGGTTCAGGGGTTTTAGGGCCCGGAATTTGGGTTGACAGGGTTTAGGGTTCAGGATTCATGGGCTTAGGGTTTGGGGTGTAGGGGTTTTAGGGCTCAGAATTTAGGGCTCAGGGTGTTTGCTGGGTTTAAGGATTTAGGGTTTAGGGAGAGTGAAACGGCTTATTAGGGTCCTAAACCCTAAACCCTAAACCCTAAACCCTAAACCGTTCAAAGGATTGGGGTCCAGCGCACATTGCGCTTTATCTTGAAGCTCCCCTCGATCCCTGACACGGAATTAGCCGGGGACCCTACAAAAAGGGGCGTAGGCTTTCCGCAAACCCTAAACCGTTTTGCTGGGTGAACCCCTAAACCCTAAACCCTAAACCCCTAAACCCTAAATCCTAAACCCTAAACCCTAAACCCCCTAAACCCTAAAACCAAACCCTAAACCCTAAACCCTTAAATGCCCAGGTCCAGGAGTCCCACCACCTGGACTTCTTCGACTCTGATTCCCCGTTGGGCCCCAATGTAGCTTTCTAAATTAGGGTCCCTTTTGGAGTCCTTTTTATAAGCGTGGCATACTATATTGGGGACCTAAAAAGGGACCCTAATTTAGAGAACCACCCATATGTCTTAATGGTTTCTGTGGTGTCTACTACAACCAAGATTGCACTAATTCAAAAGGATTGAAAAGAGACCCCTAAACCCTAAACCCTAAACCCTGAGAGCCCACTAGCCAGGTCTAAAAAACCCAAGCCCTAAACCGACTAGTGACGGATCCATGGCGAACTGGTTGATCATGCAGAGCAGCATTCCGCCTGCATGGGAGGATTTAGGATTGAGGCTTTAGGGATACGGTGGGAGGAGTCGCTGGTTTCGGAAATTGTTGAGTTCCTTTGTGTAGGGTTTAGGGTTTAGGATGTTTTGTGAAGATGGGGGGGGACTTGCAAGCATACTGCAGCTGTGGGGTCCATATTCTTGTCCCTAGACCCTGAAATCAAAACGCAGACCATCAAACTCAAAGCTTCCTCTTAATCATACCTCATGTAGACCCCTTAAGGCCAATAATGATAGTCAGGTCCCTGGATGCATCGGGCTACTCTTGAAAGAGACCGAAAACACCAGCATCTCCCCAAACAAACGCCGCCAAAACCCTGAACCCTAAAAGCCGAAAGCATAACTATTGTGTGCTTCGTCGGTAGGTTTTATACAGGTATCTAGCAGCTTGCAAATCTTGCCCCCCCCCGGCTGCAGAACTCCACTCCTCTAAAGCAAACTGTCGCCTGAGGTCGCATTCGCCATCTTGGAGAGGAGCAGAGGAACCACCTGTGGTCCTCGGTTCACCACAACTTAAGTATTTCCCACGGTTTCTGAAGATGTTCATAGAGGATTGCTTGAGGGTATCATGGTTTCGGGCCTAGAGGTTTCAAGGTTCAGGAAATCCATCTCGGGCCCGTCCACCTACCTCCGACATGCAACATCTACCGCCCTATATAGACGGGTTTAGGGTTCAGATCGACAGCCAACACGTCTAGTGTCGCTGGTTTGGGATGTTTTGGCTTATGGAAGTTCAGGCGTCGCACATGTTGCCTAACCCCTACGGGTCTAAGTGCCAAAAAGTCATCTTGCCTACAAAACTACTACCCCAAGCCCAAGTACCAAGATTTCAGGGTCCTGAGGGTAATCCGGAAACACCACATTTTCTGAATCCGCACGACTAGCTAAGGGCCCTGAATATTCTGCTAAACCCTAAACCCTAAACCCTAAACCCTAAACCCTAAACCCTAACCCTGGCAGACCTGAGCTCACACCTTGAACCTAAAGCCTAAACGCCAAACCCCGACCTAAATCGTCGATATAGAACCCTAAACCCCAAGACCCTAAACTTAGAACCATAAGCCTAATGTTGGGGGCCTCAATAATTAGAATAGGGTTTTGGGGAGCATGATGCTAAAACTATAATAAGGAACCCCCCCAAAAAAATAAGAGAGGTAAGTATTGAGGCCCCTACATTACCCTAAACCCTAAACCCAAAGCCCTAAACCCTAAACCAAAGCCCTAAACCTTCGGAAGCTTCGGAAGTCCGAGCGGCGGCGTAGGAGTTGACGAAAGTCGCGGCCCTCAGAATTCCCTGCGGCGTCCGGAGGAGGTCCTGGCCCGGGGCTTCGGGGCGAAGAACAGGGGCCTTATAGGGGTTTAGGGGTTTAGGGTTCAGGGTTTAGGGTTCAGGTGTAGGGTTCAGGGTTCAGGGTTCAGGGTTTAGGGTTTAGGGTTCAGGTGTAGGGTTCAGGTGTAGGGTTTAGGGTTCAGGGTTTAGGGTTTAGAGTTCAGGTGTAGGGTTTAGGGTTCAGGGTTTAGGGAGTTCAGGGATTAGACTAGTGTTTCTGTAAATATCCGTGAGACCTTGGGCCAGAACCTGCATCCAAGAGAATCTACAGTTTCGGCTTCATACAAGTCCTTAAGAGGCGGGCTGTTCAGGTTCGAGGTGGGGCCCAGTGTTTCGGCTACTGCTAGGGCTTGAAACTTTCGGGCTCAGGCGTGAGTGTAAATTTAAAACCCTAAACCCTAAACCCTAAATTTCGTTCTGGGGGACTGGCAACATCTGAAGCCAAATCTTTTGTTCAGTTATCAAAGAAATACTAAAAACCCTAAGCCCTAAACCCTAAACCTTAAAGAATACGTTCTGTCGAGACCAGAAAGCCGACAAGTCGAAGGCACATCGAAGCGGCTCAATCTCCCGCTCCGCTCGAGCTCTTCCCGAAACCCTTCTGAAAGCGCCATAGACATAGCTGGACCCTCAAAGCGCTGATGTAAAGCCACCAACCCTAAACCCTAAACCCTAAACCCTAAAGCCCTCATAGAAATCTCTGGAACCTTCGACAGCCTGATTAAAAGCTCACTCTTGGCCCGAACCCCCCAGGTACCTACTATATAGGGTACTAGAGCCCTCGGGCCCTACATAGCAGGTACCTGGAGGGTTAGGGTTGGGGCTTGAAAACCGGTTGAAGAACTTCGGAAAAACATCACAGGAAGCATGCGGGAATACTGATGGGATCATGTTAGTTGTCCGGGGCCGACTACAAAAAGTGAGAATTATTCAAACCACATTGGGAATACTACTACATACATGTACTAGTTATTCAACCCACCCCTAAAAGTACGAAAGGAAGCTAGTATTTTTCAGCCCCCCCAAAATCACATAGTATGTCGTAGGAAATACTCGTAGTACTTATGATTCAGACCCCGAAATCCGAAACCCTAACCCCTGACCTACACCCTAAACCCTGTTTTTCTACATCACGTGAGAAGGTCCTTCTTCGGGTGGGTACAGCAAGGCCACTGCAGCAATTGCGCCAGCCTCACCGACCGGCGCAGGGTTTCTAGGGCTTACCAAACTGGTCCATCTATACTTAGAAGGGTTCCTTTAAGGGTATCTATAAGAGTTTCTATAAGGGCTCCATGATAAGGGTCTTTAGGGCTGACCAAAATGGTCCATGTATGCTGATAAGGGTTACTTTAATGGTTTTTTAAAGGGTTGGATGATAGCGGGCTGTCACCCAAAAGGTCCATGGGTCTTTAAGGCTTACCAAGAGGGTCATTGGGGTCTGGGGTTTAGGGGTTTAGGGTTCAGGGTTTTGGGGCTAAGCGTTTAGGGGTTCAGGGCTTAGGGGTTTAGGGCTTACCAAGAGGGTCCATACATACTGCCATTATTGAAATAAGGCCCCACAACCATAATTGGGCTGGTCCTCTGGCCGAGTTCCATATCGCGTACTTAGTGGCTCATGGGACTTAGAAAGTAAGTTATACGTAAGGTTACGATTAGGATAATCCTACTAAGGGGACTCGTAACACCAGTTCTAACACTACTGACCAAGTCCCATAAGCTTTGAAGTAGTTTCTGTAGAGTTCAGGGTGCTTGGGCCATACCCTAAGGGCCCATGTACACATATAGCATATACTTATACCCCAAAGTACCTAAATACCGTAGGAACTACATTAAGGCCAATGTATATAATATGAGCACATGGACCCTCAGGGTTAGGATTTACATCGGGTTCAGGGAAAGGGTTTAGGTTTAGGGTTAGGGTTTAGGGTTTAGGGTTTAGGGTTTAGGGGTTTAGGGATTTAGGGATTTAGGGTTTAGGGTTTAGGGTTTAGGGGATTCAGAACTTTCTCGGGGGCTTTTGATTCTATTGCAAGGGCTTGAGAAGGCATGCAAAAGATTGATCTTGGGTTTCTTTAGGGCCTATACCTCGAGCCTCAAGCAAAGCCTGTGATATGAAATACTATACCCTAAAACCCTAAACCCTCATCGCCCTAATCTCTAGTATACCCCAAGTAAGTATACTTTGGGCTTCCTGGAAGACCCTAAACCCCTACAGAGAACCCCAACATGACGTCGCCTCAAGGAAGACGGCGGCCCAAGCAATCTGCCGCGCGGAAAGCCGTCGCGCTGCTGCGGAGGTGACCTGAACGGTTTCCAAGAGAGGCTCTCAGGGTTTAGGGTTTAGGGTTTAGGGTTTAGGGTTTGGGGCCCAAGGGGTCCCTTCGTTAAAGAATATTATACGTGGTTTCGTAGCATAAGGTTCATCTGGGGCTGGAAGTTTGCTTAAGGGGCTTGTAGGGACTATGCACCCCTTGAAGAAGGAATACTCTTCCCCCCCATACGTTAAGCATACTTTGAGGAGTAGTCCTTCTCTGAGGCACCAGACCCCCCCTCCTCCTCCTCCTCCTCCAAAAAAAAAACCTGAACTGAAGCTGTGAAGCCGCAAACCAAGCCAGTGTTCCAAGAGATGGCGAAAACTCTGGTGGGACCGACAATTTAGGGGCCTTAATAATTAGAATAGGGTTTGGGGGTATATTATATTATGATACCAAAATTATAATAAGGAACCCCCAAAACTCTACTCTCATTATAAAGGCCCCTACATTCATTTTGAAGGTTGGGACAAGTTTGTTGTTTGTTGAGGGCTGGGACCCTCTCGGTTTTTTTGGGTCTGATGGGTCTGATGGTTTCCAAAACCCTACAGCACTTTCCAACCCACACCCTAACACCTATAAGCCCTACGGTTTAGGGTTTAGGGCTAAAGCCTTATCGGTGTGAGACTTTGAGGGAACTTTTTGCAGTCGCATGGCCAGCGTGCCGGCAAAGAAGCCGGCGCCATAGGTCATGCTGATGCGGCCCATGGCAACCTTAGCAGTGTTTAGGGCTTAGGGCTTCTAGGCTTAGGGATTTAAGGTTTAGGGGTCAGGGGTTTCGGGGTTTGTAAGTTTAGGGATTTAGGGTTAAGGGCTGCAGGCTTAGAGTCTATGGGGTTTCCATGTCTTGCACCCAATAAACCCGCGATCCTAAACCCTAAACCCTAAACCATTTCACTGTTGCTATAGGTGTTCTCCGAGTTTGCGGGCTGAATGCGGGAGCTTTTGTGCACAGTTGTGAGGGTTTTCGGGTTTGGGGTCTTGAAACAAGGGCTGCATAAGGCCTTTGGGATAGTAGAAACTACAACCCCGCAACTAAACCCTAAACCCCTAAAGCCCCAATACCCCAGAACCTAAAGCCTTGAAGCCCCCCTTGATTAAAACCCATTACCCTATAAACCCGAAACCCTAAAACCCTAAGCCGTAAACCCTAAACCCCAAACCCTAAACCCTAAACCCTAAACCCTAAACCCTAAAACCCTAAACCCTAAACCCCAAACCCTAAACCTTAAAGCCCCAAACAAAGCCCTAAAGAACTCCGCGGTCTTTGGCTCCCCACCGCCCGGGTCTCTGCAGTGGAGCTCGTCACAGCGATTTGTGAAGACGCCTGGCTCTTGTAGGTTTGGGGATCTATCTATAAATTCTTCTGTAGGTTTAGGGTTTAGGGTTTAGATTTAAATTTTCGGATCTATGTATACATCTGTACATATATACATACATGTATACACATACATATGCAGAGAGGGATGGGTCTGGGGCTGGGGGATGGGCTTAGGATTCAGGGTTTGAGTATCAGTATGAGGCTTAGGCAGTGGGGCTGGGTATATAGGTTTTTCTGGGTTGCTGTTGAGGACCTTAAACTAAGATGCAATGATAAGGAATCCCCGTTATCTACCAATTATGCATCCCCAGTATGATAACTTAACCCCTAAAGCCTAGACCCTTAAAGAACCTTCATAGATCCCTGAAAGGAGCCCTCAGACATCCCTTAAAAGGGAACCCCAAACTAAACTCCCAAACAGCAACCCTAAACCCTAAACCCCAAACCCTACACTCTAGACCCCAAACCCCCCAGTTTTGGGTCTCTGAAGGTGATCCTGTTACAGGGGAGCTGGCTTCAGACTTCGGGGGGAAGGCCTAAAACCCTAGATCTAAACCTCAGGGCTCTCTTTTGCTACTGTTCAGAGGCCTAGGGCCTAGGGCTTAGGGTTTGGGAATCCGCGGTGTGGAGTTTAGGAATCCACGGCTTCGGGTGTAGGAATCCGCGGGGGTCGAGTTTAGGGTTCAGGAACTCTAACCCCTGAACCCTAAACCCTAAACCCTAGGGTTTAGGAACTCTTGTGCTTTCTAGGTGACATCAAACTATCAAAGGCCCAACCCTCGGCCTGCAGGGTTTAGGGTTTGGGGTTCTGGGCCGGGTTTAGGGCTTAGGGTGTAGAATTTAGGGTTTTTAGGGTTTAGGGTTTAGGGCTCCAAGAGTGTAGAATTTAGGGCTTAGGGGTTAGAGCTTAGGGCTTAGGGCGTTTAGGGTTTAGATACGTCTGGCCCAGACCCTTTCCACCGAGCCCTGCATACCTCCATTGCCGGAGACCCCGAAAATCCTAGTCCATCCCAGAAGCCTAAGCCAAGAGTCCGTGCACCTGAAACCTACACCGGAGCACCTAAGCAAGCCTTGGCATCAGACTGTTAATACCTAGCATCCTAAACCCTTCAAACCAAACCTTGAAAGCCCTACCTTAACCCCAAAAAACTTGTCTTTTTCTCTCTTCTTCAACAACCAGGATAGACCTAATATATAAAGCCAAAAAGTTTAAAGTTCTCCCATTGGCTATCTAAGTTTTAAGGACTTATGAAAGGAACTCCATATAACCAAGCCACAGAAAGGGCCCATGCAAACCCTAAGAGCCCACCAGCGTGAAAGCGAAACTGCCTGGAAGCCATGGGCCATTGCCAAAGGCAGCATCCTTTGGTTCGGGCTTCGGAGTTTAAGGCAAAGGGGTGTGTACATATATATATATATATATACATATATATATATATATACATATATATATATATATCTACCTATATACATACATCCATATGTACATGTACATGTATATGTGTATGTATATATGCATACACAATTCTTTCTGGGCTTCTTCGGGTTTTGGCTGAGGACTAAGGCTTTGTCGTTAAGGGAAGGCGTTCGGGCTTTCGGGCCTTGGGGTTGAGCAGTATCGGTAGTCGTAGTAGTGGTAGCTAAACCCAAAACCCATCATAATACCGACCTGCTGCAATTGCTGGTTTCAGCAGCAAGCAGTGTGACCCGAATTTGGTTCAGGGTTTATTGATTCTGGAGTGAGTGCTTGCCATGCAGGGATGTTTAACACAGGTGTCCCAACTTCTGCTAAAAGTCAGGGCTGTTGCAATCGACTGGTTTTCAAGACATCATGCTCTTGACAAATCCCGGACTGCTTCAGTTCAGGCAGCAAGGAATAAAACATATCTACATAAGGAAATACATACATACATACATACAT
>CAJNDV010032698.1:3069-21346 GCA_905221635.1 Symbiodinium sp. CCMP2456
TATGTATGTATATGGATATGTATATGTATGTATGTATATGTATGTATGTATGTATGTATGTATGTATGTATGTATGTATGTATGTATGTATATTTATATTTATGTATATATATATATATGTACATATATATATATATGTGTGTGTGTGTGTACATGTGTGTGTGTGAAGTATATACGTCCTGACTCCTGAGCCCGACGCTCATACCCGAAACGGGCTCCAGGCACCAAGTTCTGAAAGCCGGTGCTTGGGGGTTCATTGCCTCTTTCTGGTGAAATTCGCCTCGGCCTCAGCCGAAGCGGTCAGAGTTTCCCACAGGGATCCCATGTTTCCTCAATGAATGTCGGAAAACTCAGTTTCAGCCGGCTGCGCATTCGGCGGCTGTGCCTCAAAGACCCGGGAAACTGCGGTCAACACTCAGACACCGTGGCTCGACAGGGTAGATGCCTTCAAACCCCCACGCCAAAGGTAAGTTTCGGTGACTTCGAACACCTGGCCTTACGACTAGGTGGCCTGGGCCTCAGGGGTCTCAACCCAAAGCCGAACGAAAGCTGCACTGGCCTGGCCCTCGCTGGGCACATCGAGTGGTGAGCCTGGCGCCAGGCAGCCTCGATCTGAAGCAGCAACACGGAAAGGGCGAATATAGGGGCCTGAACAACCAGAATATACCAAAAACCTGGTGTAGGGCTGATGCGGGCGCCTATCAGCGATGAGCTAAAGAAAGGACGACCTATGCATCCTCAGGGGCTGTGTACAAAAGTTGCACAAAAGCCAGCAAAGGGCATGGTCGGTATGTTTGTAAACTTTTCAATAAAGCCTGCGGAAGTCGGATCCGTAGATGGCATTCTGGGGGGCTATGAATCCAAAACCTGCACAGCCAATGAACCTGTAAAGGGCAGCACGAAGTCAAGTGAACCTTTTGATGGCCACCTTAAACCACTCTCTGAAGGGACAGTGACTACGATGTTCTTGTGCACGTACTCCCTCGTTCAGGGCTGATGTTGATGATGAGTACATGAGAGCAACCCACGGCAATTGAGATTTTGGCAGCCATTCTCGGGACTGGCGACATTCTAGACAAACCAGTTCAGCAGTCGTAGTCATCAAGGCCATCTGGGAGACCCCCATGGCGTCACAAAACTGCACAGGAGTGAGGCGCACATTGCCCATCACTCTGGCATTGAACTGAAGGGTTTGAAGTTCCGAGAATAGAGTGTGCTCAGAGGAGCTCCACTTTCAAACCCCTGCTGTCTAACCTTGAGGATACATGGCACCCCTTTCCTAATTTTTGCCCGGCACTTGGAACCCTGCGCAATGCCCCATAAAATTTCGGGTTGGTAATGTAGGGGCCTTAGTAATTAGAATAGGGTGTTGTGGTATATTCTACGACAAGTATAATAAGGAACCCCCCCCCCAAAAAAAAAAAATAGTATAGGTAAATATTAAGGTCCCTACTTAGAGGATCATGGGACTTAGTAACTCGGGTTAGAAATAAGGTAACTGTACTTATAACTAATTACAACCCGAAATAAGGTAGTTATAACCTTGCTTACTAAGTCCCATGATCCTCCAAGTATACTCGGAGTCTAAGCTTGCAACCCCACTCGGGGCTGACCAGCTGGTCGTCACGGAGCTGCCACACTTGGCCTCCAGTCCATGCGGGCGCACGTGACAGGATTTTCAGGGCACAAACGGGCATCAAGACTTGGGCTTATGATTTCAGAGCTGCAAGCCATCCCCACCTACTTCCCAGCTCTGCCCAGATATAGCTCGAGTCGAACCGCGGCAGCTGAGAAGATAAACGGTCAAGCATCCGAACTTCAAGTCTTTAATCCTGAATCGAAGAAATGATAACACCGCCATGGGCCACGACTGTTCGGCGGCTTGCGGTGGATGCACCTTGGCGAGTGTGGTAGGGTTGCTTCGTTCAGGGTGTCTGCTTGTGTCTATGAGGTTTGCGGCCCGTGACTGGTATGGGTTGTAGGCTCCTGGCGCAGGCCTCGCAACCCACTCTCGACATTGTGCCCCACTGCCCCAAAACCCGGCAGAACCCGCAAACAAACCGAAAAGTGCAGAAACCTCCAACCAAAGTGCGAAGCTCCCAAAGCCCCGAGGAGTTTTCGTAGAGTCTCGCCCCCGAAAGCCCAAGCGAACCTCAAACCCTGAAGGATCACTCTGAAGCCACAGACACCCTAAAGTCCCCAAGCCTAGACTTCGACCCTAAACCCTAAACCCTAAACCCTAAACCCTAAACCCTAAACCCTAAACCCTAAACCCTAAACCCTTTAACCCACAACTCATCCCTCAAACGACAGACCTAGACCCGACTTCCTTCCACCCGCTAGTAACCCCTCCAACAAAACAGCCTAGACCCGAATTCCTCATAAACCCGCTAGTCATCCCGTTCAGCCTTTGACGAAAACCGTTTCAGGCTTTGGCCCTAAATCCGAAATCCTAATCCCCTAACGAAGTTGCAGGTGAGGAGCCCGTACGGCCCTGGGTTGCCCAGGCGACCTTGACTTTCAGGGATGCCTTGCGCCTTCTAGCCCTTATGGTAGGCATGTAACATGTTCGCACCTAGGAACTAATACATACCTATAACTTGGATACTATTATACTATCTATATGTATATATATATATATGTGTGTGTGTGTGTATGTATGTATGCTTTTCTATTGATATACATATGTATATGTATGTATGTATGTATATATATATATAGCTTGCCACATGTCAAATACAGTGTATCATAATACCTGAGTTGAAGGCTGCAGCTCGGCAGTTTTGACGACTCAGGGATGAGGGCCCCAGTGGTTCAGGAGTTAGGGCTTTGGGACTGAAACTTTAAAGGGTTTAGGGCTTAGGGCTTAGGGCTTAGGGTTTAGGGTTTAGGGTTCAGGGTTTAGGGTTCAGGATTTACGGTTTAGGGTTTAGGTGGAGATATGTAGAGCAAGTGGGGAGTGTGCTTGGTTAATGGCACCCTCTGAAGCCCACACCCACACGTACTCTTGAATGCCAAGCCCTACGTCTCAACCCGTAATATAGGGGCCTTAACGCTTAGACTGGGGTTTTGGTGTAGGTTGTAGAAGACCTGTACTAATGACTACAAGGGGATACTGGCCCCCATATTAGCCACGGACACTGGATCCGAACGCCCTTTGAAACCAAACCTTCACCAGAAAAGCTTCAGCCTGGAACTTTGATTTTGGTCTTACAATGTGTAGGTATTTTTCTCCGGTGCTTTCGGCTTGAGGTGCAAGTTCTAGTATCCTTGGGTCGTGGTCCTGGCTTTAGGCTTCGCATTGGCGACTCAGAACTTGTATCCCCCTGTTGGCAGCAGTGAGGGCTTGGGGCCCTCGAACGAGTCTTCACATGAAGGGCCACCCTACCATGCACACAGCCAGAATCACAGCCGGGCTCAGCAGCTGGAGCTCTCTCCGGAATTGGCTCTCAACATTGTTCAATCGACATCCTCAGAATCCTCCGTTTTTTACACAGGCTTGATTGGAGCGCCCGGCCCTCAGAATCCTCCCTTTTGCAACAGACCCTAAACCCTAAACCCTCATGACTGAGACATTGGGCCAACCCAAGAGCCAGGAAACGCTGTTCTCACCTGGCCAAAACCAGAAGAAGCCCGATCCGCCATCCTCAGGCATATACTTGCCACTACTCTTCCTTCGGGGCTCCTTACTCCACTTTTTATTCTAATGTAGGGGCCTACATAATTCCCAATACTATTTTGGGGAGTTCCTTAATAGTATAATTATAGTAGAATGGGCCCCCAAAACCCTATTCTAATTACTCAAGGCCCCTATATCAATTCAAGTTTTATGCCCTGAAGCCGCGGGCGCGGCCCTCTGAGCTACGAGCCATCCAAACCTGAGCCCAAGGTTCCAGGACTTGGCGATGAAGGGCTCAGCTAATGTGGGGGCGATAATTAGAACCGCGTGCCTCTTAAGGGTTCTAGAAGATTTTGAAGCTTGAAAAATTAGAATGCGGTTTTTTGCATTCAAGAAGCTAGACATTAAGTGCAGGACAGAAGACAGCACCCCTCCGGCCGGAGTTTTGGATGGCTTTCGGGGCGCCGGCTTTAGGGTTTATAGGGTTTGAGGTGTGGTTCTGATTTGGGGTCGCCTTCTGGCATTCAAGCACCTGTTTATTGGCATAGGCAGGGAACCCTGACGTCGAAAAGCCTCCCGTGTTTGAATGCCGATGCTCCTAACTCGGTCCAGCTAAGGTGTCTGCAACATCAACTTCGGGTGCTTTTTTCCGGGGCTTTGGACTAGAGGGAGTTTCCGACGATAGAGGGACTCCCCCAAAACCCCCATAGTGGGAGTTTGAGTCTAACAACCCTGTATAGGCAAGGCATCCCTATCGATATCAAAGGCGCCATGGATTTTCAGGTGAGGAGCGCGGGGTTTGAAGCCGGAGGCTCTGGGCCTAGGTTTACCTAAAGGCTCAAGGGATTTAGGGTTTAGGTAGTGCAGAATGGTTATTCTGAGAAGCCCTTTAAAACCATGGATAACTGTCAGGCTTCTATATAATTACGGCTCATGGCTGCTCTGCAGCTCGGACCGTTCTGGTCTCACGAAACACCAGGCCCAGCAATTTAGGGTTTAGGGTTTAGGATTTAGGAAGGTCAACTCCAAAGCTTGCTTCGTAGGCCGTGAGCCTCGGGGCTTCGGACTAAAAACCATGCAGGTTGCTTTGTGGAGTTCTTGTGGCAAAATCCTACAAGTTGCTGTTACAGACCGCTGTGCAACTCAGAGCTCTTTTTTCTTCCGTGAACCCAAGTCTCAACCTTCGAAGCCTAAACCCCAAGCCCCTAACCCCTACCCCTAAGCCGAAACCCTAACAAAAGGACCTGGCCGCCAAGAGGCAGTAGCTGGCTGAACCATGAAGGTTCCTTCAATTCAAGGGGGCCTTTACCTGGTCCTTTCAGGAACCTACAGGCGCTCCTTTAAGCGCTCAATTTGTTGGGACCCTAAACCCAATAAAGGTAGCTTAGAAGGCCCAAGGAGTCCTGTTAAAGGAACCACAATAGACAAGATGCTCCAAGTCTTCATGGTCCAAGGTTGCGGAAATCAGAGGGCCGACGGCAGTGTCCGTCTTCTACCAGGGGCTCACGAAGAACTAAGGGTTTAGGGTTTAGGCTTAAGGCCAAAAGTTTCTAAAATCCAGGGAAGGTGTGACTGGAGGAGCTGCACGCGGTTAGCTTGCACATGCTTGCGCCAAGGTTCTGTTCTATGGCGAAGGCAATTCAAAGGGATCGCAACCGCTCAGGTTGAACAAGTTGAGGTTTATATTAAGGCTCCAAAGCGAACCTCCACAGCCCCAAAAAAGTACCGCTTATCAGGAGAAGCCAAAACTCCAATCAAAGCCCCCCGCCCCGGCAAAGCAAGAAACAAGAGAGACCCTAGACCCTGAACATAGTAATGTTGCCTCTCTTCGGCCTCTGGCTGGAGTTGTAACCATTCCGGCTCCTATTCTAACTAGCAAACCAAAGTAGCCCTGTTCCGTGTTTGGGATTTCCGGCAATGACTGGAAGGACTTGCAGGTGTACCGTTGAGGGGCTCGGGTTTCAAAGCGCAGAAAGTCTACCCTCCAAAACCTAAACCCTGAAACCAACAAGCCCAATCCGAGCGCCTAAAACCCAAACCCCTGGAAACGTACATCTTCCAAAACCTCATAGACTTTTCGCAACACCCCCTGGCGAAGGCCTCCAAGGGCCGATACCACTACAGCAGGCGAGCCCGCCGACCTGCAAAAGTCGCAATAGGATTAGGATTTAGGGTTTAAGGGGGAAGGGTTTAAGGGGGAAGAAATCGATGCCCCACCTAAAGAGCCCTAAACGGGGCTTCTCTCCTACTTAGCAAGGACGAAGCCACCCAGTCTCGGCCTTAAGGCGTAGAGCCCCAAACCCTGCTAAACCCTCCTGGACCCTGAGCCCTAAACCCTAAACTCCTAAACCCAGCTTTTCGGCCATGAACCCTGAAGGTGCGAAGCGCCAACACGAAATCCCAAGCTGCCGCACCCTCGTGGGGTCGGGGCTTCGGGGGTTTAGGGTCGACCCTTTAGGGTTCCAGGTTTGGCGTTCCAGGCCTCGAGGGTTTCGGCACTCACCCTCCTTCAACCCAGACGAGGTTATTGAGAGTCGGATGATGTGAGACAACGTTGAGGAGTAGCCACATAAAGAGCCTTGATATAACTCGGAAGTCATCGAATGCAGCCGCCTCAGGAGTTTAGGGTTTAGTGGTTCCTAGTGTAGTGCTTTGTTCTTGAAGAAAGTAGCTGAATATCGAAACCTTCCCCTTGTTTCTCGACCTGTAAGCCCAATGAAGAACACCCCAAACCTCTACAGACCTTGGCCCACAAGCCGCAGCCTAGGCCCCAAGCCTAATGCCTTCCTAAACCATAAAACCCCCTCCCCAAAGATATCCCTAAACCCGCCAGCCCTCAACCGTGGTAACATCCTTCAGCCCGTTGGCCCTTCTTAAGCTGTGTCGGGAAGACCCTGTAGTCTATGGAGTTTAGGATTCAGGTTCCTGGAGATTCAGGGTAGGGGCTTCAGAGCTTAACATACACCCTGATCCCCCAAATTCTAAGCCTAAGCTAAAGCCTGTAACCACTAGGCCTACGCCCTAAGCCTTGGTGTCGGTGAGCGCAGGGCTGCAAGCTCAGAGGTTGGAAGCCAAAGGCCGCAAAGATCATGAAACGCCGTGCCCTGTGAGTTTCAACCCTGAAGGCCCCAAACCCTTAAACTCCAAATAACTAGAACAGGGCTTTAAGTTTTAATGCACATTGTACTGTAACTATATTCGGGGATATCAGACCCCGAACCCGCATACTTAAATTCTGCGGCTGCCGGTCCTATTTTCCGATGTCATCTCCGGACGGGCATTCGGCCTGTAGACGACTCGACTCCGAGGGGAATCTCACAAGGCAACTTCGACGTTTAGGGGTAGGGTTTAGGGTTTAGGTTTTCGACTCTCACTCTCGCACAAGGCAGGCAAGGCTCCACACATTTAGGGTTCAGGGGGGAACCTCAAAAGGCAACTTCCACGTACCCATCAGCCAGCGCCAGTGAGAACACCCGCCGGCACTCCGATCGGTCACCCTCCAGGCCCAGCTGCAGGAAATCAGGAATCGACCGGCCCTTGGCAAAGTCGGCCGCAGTCCAGTTGCGGCAGTTCCGAATGTCCAGTCTCGCGCCGGCCGCGATGAGAGCTGCGGCACCCTCGAACTGAGCAGAGTTGATTGCTTGCATTAGGGGCGTGCTGCCATGCATGTGGTAAGCAACGGTCGTGAGAACAGTGGTTCGGCCTAAGCGATACTGCAAGGCCTTTGCACCAAGAAGTAGCCGGCCCAGTCGCCTAAAGTCGCGCTGCAGATTGAACTGAAAGTTAATGTCAGCACGTAGACCGATGAGGCGCTGTACCAGCTCTGCAGAACCGCCGCGAGAGCCCGTAGCGGACCAGAGTGCCCGTGAAAGATCCAAGAAGCCCGGGGGGGTTCCCAGCATCTCCTCCAAAGCTGCTCTGGACCCCGAAGAGGCGGCAGCCTCAAAGCTATTGGCACCAATCAAACTTTGGGCCAAGGGATTGCCGCCTACACGACAGAGAAGTCGGATGTCCTCAGCATTGTCAGACATGGCTGCAATGTGCATGGTGCCGCCAGCTACTCCACCCTCAAGGTGGGCCCTCGCAGCAAGAAGCAACTGTGTGGACTCGTGGTGCTTGAAAAAAATCGCCAGACTCAGTGCCGACATCCACACGGGAAAGCCCAGCATCGGCTCGTCCCTCGAAGTCCGGCAGTTCACGTCTGCATGCTGCTCCAGCAGGCCTCTCAACACCTCAGTGTTCCCAGCCAATGCCGCGTAGTGCAGCGGCCGCCACCCGGCGCTGTCGGCATCGCCGACGTTCCTCAAGCCGTTCTGGTGGAGAAACTCTGCTATTACATCCCCGTCACCGTCGCAGCTGGAGAGCATGCCACCCAAAGGCGGAATGTCCAACCCACGTAGATGAACCGTCTGTAGGTTGAAGTGGCGCCGGAATGCAGGGAGGTCCCCCACTCGCAAGCAGTGATTCAGCTTTTGTGCTATGATCTTCCGCAAAACAGGGGCTAGCTTCTGGCGATCGTCCGCAACAGTAAAGTCACCTTCCCCGACAGAGCCAGCCGGAAATGACAGAGCTGTGCCAACAGCTTTCATGGAAGTCTTGCTCTCTATCAAGATCCAGAGGCTGTCCGGCGACAGCTCGCGCGCAGCTCTCTCTAGGCGGCACCACCCACGTCTACTCCAAGTTTTCACGGACAACACGTTGGCCTCGAAGGGACAATCGAGCACCGGGCAGAGCGCCAGAAAAAAGTGGCTCTTGGATACATAGGCTGGGATGCTGTTAATGGCGTTGGCCTGCTGGCTGCCGTCTCCTTCATCGGCTCCGTAAGACTTTCGCTGCTCCAGCTGTGGGCAGGAAAAATAGTCGTACCAGAAAAACAAAGCTTGCGCTTGGAAAGACTTCATGGGGAACGGCTTGGCCGTTCGAACAGCGCTTTCCGTGGTTCCTTCCAGTGAAACAAATCCACGGCCCGTCAGGAGCCGCCGGACAGCACCCTGTAGCGTGTCCATCTGCTTGAAGTCGGGGTCGGGATGGTGCTTGGCAAGCCACTGGTGCGACACGAAGGCTGCCCTCCCGATGTCCTCACTGAAGACCGTGAGCTCGCCGCGTGCCTGCACCGCAATAAGCTAGGGAAGTCCGAATGACAACAGATCAGCCAATCAAGTAGCCCATCCATCGCATCCTGATGGATGGGACAGGGAAGGGCAGGCTGCCACAGTGGAAAAACATGTCGGAGGCTGGCAGGTTGAGGCGAAGACTGCAGATGGGCGAGAGGAGAAGCATGAGGGAACGAGGCAGCCAGCAGCAGAGGTGAATTGTCAAGCTTCGGGAATGAGAGATTAAAGGCTGTGGATGATGTGTCGCTCGGCTTGACTCAGCTTCACTTGTGACACGAGCTTTGGGGGACGAGGTTACCCACCAATAACGTGCAAATCGCTGCCAATCTGAAGACATCCTCTCAGTGCGGCAGAAGCACTGGTGATGGAGATCACTGCACAACGTACAAACCGGCACGGGGCTCTGCTCGTATTATATGCCGCTTGTAGAACACATGCTGTTTAAGTTGCGAGCAGGCATGTTCAAACAAGACGAACTGAATGCAAACCCCGATAAAGACTTGTAATCCAAAAGCTCTCGCTCCTGCCAAATCCATGAAGCTGGAAACAAACGACGACGCAAGACGCTGCTGCCACTAGTGGTTTGAGAGCGGTCGTTGTGCAGAATGCAAAGATACACAATGCTAGAGGGCCCGATACGTTGGGGGGTTTACCAGAGCTCGCGGTTCGTGACGGCACTGGCCTTCAAGTCTTCGTGTGGCTCCACCTTCGTCATCTTCAGTAGAACGCCCGATGCCACGGTGTACATGGGGAAGAGCATCGAAGGAGCCTAAGGAGAAGGGTCCCTCTGCATCCACCGACTCTAAATCTCTGAATCTCCACCCAAGGAACCCCCCATATAGCATAGGTATAGGTAGCCCAAAGAAGAGCCCAAGCAGCTTCGGCTTCATCTCGCAGCGATCTGGCATGGATCTCCAGCGGTGTCCAAGATTTTCCCGAGCCACAGAAGGCCATGGGCTCAGGTGAAACGCAAGAAACTGGGCAGCCTCAGCCCCGAATCCCCACTATCTCTGCACAGCTGCTACAGGCTGCCGCAAAATCTTGGTACCCACAATCACTCTCTGGCCATGACAGGAGAAGAGGCGATATATAAGGTGTGGCTAGGCTGGCCATGTGGCCAGCAATTAATACACTTTCCCTTGTCATCCGATGTTTGAGGCCGACAAAGACCATTCTAGCTCGTGTGGGGCCTGTCATCCGACTGAAATCCCAACATGCTCCGTCCAAATGCACTTGGAGAGCCGGCACGAGTTTCAACCACAGTGTCTTCGAGGAGGGCTGTTGGATTTGAGACACCTAGGCTGGAGTGGTTGAATTTCGCCGGTCCATGAACACGGGTGTCTTCACATCATGTTCTGTTCGTCGAAGATAGAGTTTGGCGCATGGGTTGACATAGACTCGACAGACTCGATCCGAGACGAATCTTCTCAATGTGCCCACGGAGTGCACCTAGGCCTTACGCAGCCGCGCGCAACCAAATGTTCACGGTCGCACTGCGGGGAGACTCTGACTCTTCGTCGAAGCCGATCGAATCTAAACTGTGCAAGTCTCACACATGCGGCACAGCCTCCGTAGGACGCCCGAGAAGCTAAGGTTCTCTACCCTTGACAAAGCTTCTGCTTAGACCTGTAGCTGTGCCGTCAAAGAAAGGATTACGAACAACAAGCCTGGCATTGCAACACCTCGGCCCCTAGAATCCTGGAGCCCTCACTCATCGTCAAAACGGAACTTCCACGTACCCATCAGCCAGCGCCAGTGAGAACACCCGCCGGCACTCCGATCGGTCACCCTCCAGGCCCAGCTGCAGGAAATCAGGAATCGACCGGCCCTTGGCAAAGTCGGCCGCAGTCCAGTTGCGGCAGTTCCGAATGTCCAGCTTAGCGCCGGCCGCGATGAGAGCTGCGGCACCCTCGAACTGAGAAGAATTGATAAAGTGCATCAGCGGCGTGCTGCCATCCATGTGGTAAGCAACGGTCGCCAGAACAGTGGTTCGGCCCATCTGATACTCCAAAGACTTTAAACCAAGAAACAGCCGGTTCAGTCTCCTGAAGTCGCGTCGCAAGTTGACTTGAAAGTTGATATCAGCCCGAAGGCCGATCAGGCGGTGTACCAGTTCCGCAGAACCACCCCGAGAGGCTGCAGCGAACCAGAGTGCTCGGGAAAGACTCAGCGAACCCGGGCAGGCCTGTAGCATCAGCTCCTCCAGGGCTCCTGTGGCTCCCGAAGAGGTCGCAGCCTCAAAGCTGCTGATACCAAGCAAGCTTTGGCCCAGGGGCTTGCCACCCGCTTGACACAGCAATCGGATGCCCTGGACATTGTCAGAAGAGGCTGCAAAGTTCAGGCTGGGGGCCAGTCCGCCCTCAAGGTGGGCCCTCGCCGTCAGAAGCAACTGCGTGGCCTCGTGGTGCTTGAAGAAAGTCGCCAAGTCCAGCGCCGACATCCAAATCGGAAAGCCCAACATCGGCTCGTCCTTCGACGTCCGCCAATTCACATCTGCACGCTGCTCCAGCAGGCCTCGCAACACTGCGAGATTCCCAGCCAGCGCCGCATAGTGCAGTGGTCGCCACCCTGCGCTGTCAGCCTCGCGGACGTTCCTCAATCCGTTCTGGTGCAGAAACTCTGTTACTACATTACCATCGCCCTCGCAGCTGGAGAGCATGCCACCCACTGGTGGGATCTCCAGCCCACGCAGATGAACTGTCTGCAGGTTGAAATGGCGCCGGAATGCAGGGAGGTCGCCCATCCGCAAGCAGTGGTTCAGCTTGTGCATAAGGATCTTCCGCAAAACAGGGGCCACCTTCTGGCGATCGTCCTCGATCGTGAAATCGCCTTCCCCGACGGGGCCAGTCGGAAAGGAGAGTGCTGTGCCGACGGTTTGAATCGACGTCTCGCTCTCTATCAGAATCCAGATTTTTTCTGGTGACAGCTCGCGTGCAGCTCTTTCTAGGCGGCACCAGGCTCTTGAACTCCAACTTTCCACGGACAACACCTTGGCCTCCAAGGGACAATCGAGTACAGGGCAGAGCGCCAGAAAAAAGTGGCTCCTTGCTACATAGGCTGGGATGCTGCCAATTGCGTGGGCCTGCTGGCTGCCGTCTCCTCCATCATTGTGCTGCCTCCGCTGTGGGCATGAGAAATAGTCGTACCAGAAAAAGAGCGCCTCCACCTGAAAGGAATCCATCGGGAACGGCTTGGCCGTTCGCACAATGCTTTCCGTGGTTCCGTCCAGTGAAACACATCCACGGCCCCTCAGGAGCTGCCGGACAGCACCCTGTAGCGTGTGCATCTGCTTGAAGTCGGGGTCGGGGTGGTGCTTGGCAAGCCACTGGTGCGACACGAAGGCTGCCCTCCCGATGTACTCACTGAAGACGGTGAGCTCGCCCCGTGCCTGCACCGCAGTCAGCAAAGCAAGACCGAGACACACGACAACTGACCTATCCATCCCGACGATCGAGGGCACGGCGGAGAATGCTGAAGGGGGGCACTCCAAAGAAGCGACTGGCTAACTACACTGCGGCCAGATGACAAACATCAAGGCATGCACCTGCAACTGCAGAGGTTAATATAGAGAGTCTAGGATCGGGAGCGGACACCCGTGTGCTCCACAAGCGATGTGCCATCGACCAAGCCATCAGGATCCATTAGAACTCGGACGGCCTAGTGCTAGAAGCATCGTGGTGAGATGTGTGTGTGCAGGGAAGAGCAAGGAGAACTGTCAAGGGCTCATGACCGTCGCTGGCTCGTGAAGTGACTAAACTGGCCTTCAGGTCCTCCACAGGCCAGACGTGGGCAGCATTCATGCCAAGCTGTGAAACACATCTGTACCGTCTTTACGAGCAGGCACCCCGCCACACCTTAACATACCGGATGTCTCGGATTTCCTGTGGAAATCGGAGACAAACGATCCCGGCAGCGCTGCAGCAGAGGTGCACAGAACCAGAATGAGAGACAGGACCCATGAGCCCGATATGGCAGGGACTTCATGGAATTCTTGGCACCACCGGCCTTCAACTCCTCGTGTGGCTCCACCTTCGTCATCTTCAGCAGAATCTCCGATGCCACGGTGTACATGGGGAAGAGCATCGAAGCAGCCTAACACCAACTCTAAAACTCGAAATCTCCAAAATAAAGAGTCTCAAACCACTTCAAGCCCGAAGGCACCCCAGGCGATGCCAATTCCCGGAAAGAGCTTGAGCCCACCAACTTGCTGCACTCTGACTGCCCAGGTCGAAGGATGAGATCAAACAGGTCAAAGCAGTGGCCTCACCCAAGGTGTTCCTGTCTCTACCTGCGCCTATCCCCGACACGACATGTGCCCCTAGGCGTAGGTTATGAAGCCCAGTGGCATCTGCTTCATCTGGCAACGATCTGGCATGGATCTCCAACGGTGTCCGGAATTTCCCCGAAGCACAGCAGGCCATGGAGATCTGAAACTGCAAATTGGGAGCCCAACCCCTGAATCCAAAGTGCTCGCAAGCCATTCCAATTCTGCACTTCTTTTGCTGCGATATCCAAACCTTACTGGGTGCCGTCGGTATAGCCACTGCTGGCTAGCTCTCAGTGTTATTGCTACTGTTGCCACTGTGGTCAACATGCCTCCGATGTCAGACACCATTCCTGATCTTATCCGTTCGCTCATACTATAGACAGGGTATGCTGCATGTTGAGCCTGCTGTTGGAGCCCGAAACGGCTATGCCCCGAAAGACATTTGGCTCAGAGGAGGACTGAACATGGGTGTTTTAGGTTGGGCGAGTGTAAGCATTCCCGGAATAGATATCTTGAGAATCGTCGAATCGTCGACATCCAATTTCAAAGACTCAAAATGCTTCAAGCAGGTCTCGACTTATTCGGCTACGAACTCGTGTCCAGCAAGCTTCGCGCCTGCAGGTCCTCGTTCTTAGGCGCAAACCATTGCCCTGCCACTCGCAGTAATACAGTAAGAACTGAGGCGCTCAGCGGGTGCTCGAAGAGGTTTGGAAGTGCATCTTGTTGCCTAGATTCATACTTTCATACATGCAGTTGTAGTTTGCCTCGAGCTCCAAATGCCAAGCTTAGCGGGGCCAAGCTTCCAGGGCGCAAGCACTCGTTGCCTGTCGCAGTCTCGTCGCATTTGGAGAAACGCCACTCGTCTTTGCTCCACTCCTGCAAGCAGAGTCCTGCACACGAGCCCGGATGGAGGTGCTCGGCCCTGGGTCTCAGGGGCTAGCAGCTACCAATCACGTCAACTCCAGGGAGGTAAGTCGTTGCAATTCCAGGTGTTGGCTCTAGGCCGTATCCATGCAAGTCGATGCTTTGTACGCATTGGTCAAGAATGAGGGGATGTGTACCTGCAGAAGGCTTCCACCCACGACCGGCGCCTAGAACCTCACCATCCTGCTGCACCCTGCTTCACTATGGGTGAGCCTTCTATGCGGGAGCCTTGTCGTGCCCAGCACCGAACGACTAGTTAATAGAACTTGAAGTCGGCGTCGGGTTTGCCATTATAGAACCTACCATAATATAGTACCATACTATAACATAACTTATAACATAGAAACTTATGTGATGTTGTATACCATGCCACTATATCCTGGTACTGCTGAAACCTCATTTAGCCCGAGTCCTGATGACTCCTCCTGCAGCGTGAAGACCTGCAGCTGCGCACTATGAGGGCCTTAATAATTAGAATACTGCTTGGGGTATATTATACTAGACTTATAATAACAATATAATAATAATAATACAAATAATAATAATCATCATCATCATAATAATAATAATCATAATAATCCTAATAATAACAATAATCATAATAATCATAATAATAATAATATTATTATTATTAGTAATAATAATAATAATCATAAAAAGGAACCCGCAAAATAGTGTAGGTAATTATTAAGGCACCTATATTAGTTTCAGGGTTTCGGCGCTCGCACTCGGACACTCCAGGCGAGGCATGTGGTTCGAGGTCTGGTTGATGTGAAAAGCAAAGCAAGAGCAGGCATCATCCACAACCCCAACTAAAGTTTCAGGGCTGAGGAGCTCCCCAAACTCAAAAAAAACAAAGGGATATTTTTTGCCGGGCCGACGTCACACCGCCGTTTGGTGGTGACTGTGACTAGCTTGCCTTGCAGATGGTGAGGATGTCTTACCAGCAGGAAGGAGGAGGCATTTTACATGTCGAATATTGGGCCGCGTTCACAAGCACATTTTTTCACAAGGGACTCGACTGCTGCCCTTACCGACAGGCACATAAAGTCTTGAATAAAATATTCGCCAGCCAGTAGCTCCCCATCGACCAGACTCTCGCTGGCCTCGGTTCTATGGAGCTTTCTCAGTTCGAAAAGCCCGAAACGGGCTGCGGATCCTCTCAAGTTTGACCTGGGCATCCCTGGTGCCTCGCCTGCTGGACCTGCATAGGGTACCAGTGCCCTTTGTACACCTGGACCATGCATATGCCAGGAACCAGTGCCCTAAACCCTAAACCCTAGACCCTAATAGGGTACCAGAACCCTAAACCCTAAACCCTAGACCCTAGGCCCTAAACCCTAAACCCGAACCCCTAGACCCTAAACCCTAAACCCTAACCCCTAGACCCTAGACCCTAAACCCTAATCGGGTACCGGTGCCCTCCGCACCTCCTTTGGAAGCAGACCCAGGATCTCCAGGGGAGTCCGCCGCAGCTCCTGTCCCACATCGCTCTTAAGGAGTTTAGCCTTGGGTTTAGGGTTTAGGGTTCAGGGTTCAGGGTTTAGGGTTTAGGGTTTAGGGTTTAGGGTTTAGGGTTTAGGGTTTAGGTTTAGGCTTGGTTTAGGGCCTTAGTGCCTTGCTTGGCATAACAGTTTGAGCAGCCTTACCTGCAGGATAGAAATCATGCCTCTAAAGTTCCAAGGGTGGCACCCGGGATCGAAGCCATCCACCCGAAACGAAAAGCCGGATCAGCCGATCGAGAAAACTCAGCTGCAGGCTTCCCACTAGGGTCACGAGCGCTGTCTCTGTCTAAGGACTGGGTGCTGGTGCGGAGGTGTTTCGAGCTAGACTTGTTGCATCTTGTTGCTATTAGACACGTCAAGGGTCATACGTGTCACGGAACCGCATCATGAATGAAGGCGAGATTGGTGGATTACGTCTTGACATGGTGTCATGAAGCCTGCCTCCAGCTACCCCAGCAAAAGACACGAACAGGTTGCAAGCGAGCTGCCAGAAAGCTGCCCAAGCCTGGCAGATTGACCGGACTTTTGCATCGAGACCATCAATAAAAGCGGCTGCCTAATATAGGGGCCTTCATAATTAGAATATAGGGTTTGGCGGTATACATTATGCTATACGAAAAAAGGAACCACCGAAAGTACCATAGGTCATGTTTATTATAATGTTAAGGTATATGCGTTAATTAAGGGATATTGGAGTCTCTACATTACGAAACAGGATGTGCCCGGCCTGCGCACTGGAGCCGCGCCTTTCCAGAGTCACCCAAGAGATCCCGGCTGTCAATGGGATACGGTGGATGATATACATCCTGCATTTTCCCCTAATAAGGAATATACCATAATTCCCATAGCTTAGGGTCCTCAAGGTAGTGCAGGATTTATATCATCAACAGTAGTGCTTTGGGGTAACAACCGCTGTAAAGACAGGTACATGTGAATCTGTACGTATACAGGCTGTGCACGTGCTTTGGGGTATATTCGGGGTATATAGTATTCTACAGATAGAATAAGCATCCCTGAGCAATAGTATTCCTGCTTATTCAGCTTCTATCTTAGGACCACCTTGCGATCGCAAAAGCCCAAAACCGAGCTCCCTGCTTCCTGAGTGCCCATTACTTGAATCACAAGAACTGACTATAGTCGAGTCAAGAGATACGAGTAGCAGACTGAAACCTTCCGGCATGCTTTAGGGCTTAAGGTTTAGGGTTTTGACACTCACACTCAGGTTTAAGGCTTCGGGTTATCTGTCTTGCCGAAGACGGAGCCCTTGACGAGAAGAACCAAACCAGGTTGAAACCTCGACGCCAAGATCCAAAGCCTTGACTAGCCAGAACCCCCAGCCGAAATCTTAACTACGAAACGCCAATGATGCGGAACAGCGAAAGAGATAGGTCAGAATCTGAAGAATGGTGCACAATAAGCAGACAAAGCTGTACAGTACAGATTTGGGAAAACTATAAGAGTAAAGAGTGTTTGTCCATAGGTTCAGCGCTCTATCTATCTATCTATCCATCTATCTATCCATCTATCCATCCATCTATCCATCTATCGATATCTCCCTATCTCTCTATCTCTATCTATATCTATACCTATTTGTGTAACTACATATATATATATATATATAAGTATATATTGGTATATGTTCTCGTTCCTGTACATATATGTATGCATGTATGTATGATGGTATGTATGTTTGTACGTATGAATGTATGTACATCTACACGGATACACTATCATACTCGTCAGCATAAATGTGAGAATACACATTACAAGCAGTAAGCAAGACGAAGATTCGTCCACGCCTGAAGCGCTCTGGTCTCAGACACGTCTTCCACCACGCGGATGCCGGTGGCGAAGTCTGCAAACCGTGGGTGCTTGAGCGCCTGGCGGCATGTTGCTGCTGCTTAAACCGCTGAGCCCGCCAACACAGGTCAGGTTGAGGGTTCGGCTTGTTCCGGCTAGCTGTGCAGTATTACGGTGTGACGAACTACCACAGCAAGGCTCCAATCCGAACCACGCCAAGAGCAAAAGATATTGCAAGAAACATATCGCAGATTCTGCCTTTCCCGAGCTGGGGAGGTAGCCATTGCTCAGCTGCGACTTGTTTTCATCGTGAGCACTGCATGGAGTTTCTTTCGTGTGCAAAAGAAGTATTTCATCACTTTAGGCAAACCGTTCTACTTGAAGTGTACTTCTTATCCGGATGGGCTAGGAACTACCTCGATGCCGGTCATTAACAACCATGACTGCTGCTATATAGTAATATATGTATGGTAACATAGTAGTATGAGTGTATGCTTCTGTATTGCAAGCACCGGCAACCTGATTGTCACACAGCCACATGAGCCCTACTCAAGGCCTATCTCCGCCTGCTAAAGCCTAAACCCGTAAACCCTAACTTTTAAACCCACACCCTTTAACTGACCCCAAACCCCTAGAAACTTAAACCATTTATATAACCCCTGAAACGTTCAGCCCTAAACCTTCCACGCCTCGGGAGCCCACTGGCCGAACCAGGCGTCGATGATCCGCGCCTCGTCCGTGCCGGGTCGCCGGATTAAGAACGAGGCTCTCGTCTCAAGGCCTACCCGCGGGGCCTTAATGATTACAATCGGGTCTGGGGGTTCTTTATGGTATAATGACAATAAGGGTTCCTCTGGATCCCATAATCTACTGTCTTATCTACAACTTTGAGGCCATAGCCTACCGTCGAATAGGGCTTGGGGCGAAAAGTAAATGCCAAGTTGCATAGAGATTGTGCCGGGATCCACTGAGGCTCGCTTCTTGTAGGGCTGATGAACATGACGACATGCTCAGAAGTTACTTACCTATATATATATATATATAGAGA